>JASDQU010026151.1:12458-23931 GCA_032191745.1 Picea mariana | reverse complement strand
CAGTTTGTACAAAAGATTGATATCCTGTAATATAGTGTCTAAATTTATTGATAGCATGGACTACAACTAGCAATTCTTTTTCTGTGACCGTATAATTAACTTCAGCTGGAGACAAATTTTTACTGAAAAAGTAAATAGCATAGGGCATTTGATTTTCTCTTTGTCCAATAACTGCCCCAAGGGCTGTGTCTGATGCATCGGTACAGATATGAAAAGGAAGGGACCAATTTGGTCCTCTTAATACAGGGGTAGTTGACAATTTTTGTTTTAGAATTTCAAAAGATATTTGGTATTTATCATCCCACTTAAATTCGGCTTCTTTAGATAATAACTTGAATAAAGGGGTAGCTAGGCTTGTAAAATTCAGAATGAATATTCTATAGTAGCTCACATGTCCTAAAAAGCCACGAACTTCCTTTTGTGAGGAAGGTATTCTGATTTGTGTGATAATATAAATCTTTGGCGGATCAACTCTCATTCCAGAACCATAAATGTGACGTCCCAAAAGAATACCTTTAGTGAGCATCATTTTTTACTTTTCATTACTTAAGGAAAGATTAGTTTCCTTACACCTAATAAAGACTTTTTATAGACTGGTCAATGCTTCCTGGAAGTCTTTTCCATGAACTGTAAAGTCATCCATGTAGACTTCCACACAATCATTGGTCAAGTCAGAGAAAATGGCTAGGACAACCCTTTGAAAAGTGGTTGGGGCATTGCAAAGTCCAAAAGGAAGAACCCTANCCTATAAGCATAGGTACCCCAAGGGCAGGTGAAAGTGGTCTTCTCCTGGTCTTCAGGTGCTATTTGTATCTGGTTGTAACCACTAAACCCATATAGGAACGAAAAATACTTCTTTCTGAATAAGGTATCCAACACCTGATCAATAAATGGTAAGGGAAAATAATCCCTATGGGTGTCTTTGTTCAACTCTTGAAAGTCTACACATTTCCTCCACTTGCCATTTTTCTTGGGAACTATGACAAGTGGAGATACCCATTGACTATCTAAAATGGTGTATATGAGATTGGCTCGAAGGAGTTTTTGCAATTCTTCTGTTACAATATCTCTAAGGGATAGATTCATCCTTCGTTGAGGCTATCTAACTGGTCTGATTTGGTCATTAGTGTAGATATGATGTGTGCATGTGTTAGGGTGACTACCTTTCATGTCTACATAATCCCATGCAAAGGCATCAAATTGTCTTTGGAGCATTTCAATTACTTGTGTCTTTTGTTCTGGTTCCAAACTAACATTGATATACAAAGGTTTTCCTGGGATAATCTCAACAAGTTCAGTAGTTTTTTCCTTCTCTAAGGAGGTTGGTGATAAGGCATATAATTGAGTGATATTAGGGTGCCAAGTTTGTTGAAATTCGGAACTAAACATATGTGACAATTCTGCAAAAGACCTTGGGTATTCAATGCCATTTGTGTCAGCCAAAAATAGACTTAAGACTTGTTCATCTGATTGTTCTTGTATTCCTCTTACTTGTTCAAGTGTTAACAGGGGTTTGATGCAATCCTCCTCTCCATAAGGTTTTTCTAACAAAACAGGTATTTCCTATGTCGACTAGGTAGGAGGGAAGAGAACAAGTTTTTGGCTATGTGTGCCATTGGATATAGTCATCTCACCAGACCGACAACTAATAAAGGTATCTGATGTGGCCAGCCAAGGGTGGAAAAGAACCATAGGGTGTCCTGGTTTGGAGGATAATTTAGAATAGATGAATGAAAGGTCTACTGGATGTTCCCAAGAAGCTAGAGTGACTATGACATCATCTAGACTTCCTGCAAGGTTGATGACTGACTTATCTGCCAACTCTATCATGGTTTGGGCTGGTCTTAACTGGTTGATTTGGATCTTTTGCATAGCTTCAAAAGGAATTACATTAATTGCTGCACCCAAATCAATGAGTGTGTTTGGTAGAGAAATACCATTAATTTCAACAGTGACTACTGGGTTTCTAGGGTCATTATATTTGTATGGCATTTCAGAAATAAATTCAGATAATTGTCTCACCATCTGAACAAGGCGAGGTTCCTTCTTCTTCCTTCTTGGTTTATTAATGCAAATATCCCTTATGATTTTGGCATATATAGGGATATCCTTAATGGCTTACAACAGAGGTACTTTTATACATACATTTCATAATTCATCTTCTATATCTCTGTGCAAGGGTGGGTCAGGTTTCTTTACTAATAGTCTTTCGGGGTAGGGTGGAAGATTAACTTGTTGGGGTACTCGTACAGACTGAGAAGTGATTGGAATAGGAGGGGAGGTCCCTTCTTCTGCAGGGGTGGTTTGACTGTTTTCTTCCTCAAAATGATTATCATTTTCTTCCTGAGTTATTACTGCAGAATCTGATTTGTTTACAACTTTGCCCGATCATAGTTGAATTTCATAGGTGGGAAAGGTTTGAACTTTTATATTTTGTATCAGGTGGGTGGTTCGATTATTGTGGTTAGGGATTGTTTGGGAAAGGATTTTTGTTGGTTTCAAAAGGTTGTGGGTAGCTTGGTTTTGTTGTTGATTGGCATTTATAGGTGGTTGTTGCTGCTGGTTAGGGTTCAAGAGGGTTGTAAATTGTTATTGTATAGGAGGTGGGAGTAAAGCTTGCATTTGTGGTGGGTTGAATCTAGGTATTAATTGGGAAATGTTTGCAGGGTATTGTGGATATCTAGGGTAATAGGGATTTCCATACATAGGTCCCCTCCAATCTTGTTTCCAAGGTTGAGTTTGAGCTTGCTGAGGTGTCCATTGTGGATAGGTCACTGGGGAAGGACCCCATTGTTGTTGTTGATATTGTGCATTAGGGTCATAAAATGTATTGGGGCTTTGGGTTCTTCAAGTTCTTCTGGAAGGGTATGGTTGGTCTTGTGAGACTCCTCCTCCCCTATACATGGCTTGTAGCTCAAGAAAAAATGGACATTCAAATGTGTGGTGTTCTAGTGTACATAGACCACAGATTTCTATGACATTTAATAGGCATTATTTCTCACTGTTCTTCTTTCGGCATCTATGACAAAATATTTCTAAAGAAACGTTTTCTTCTTGTTTCTTTTATAGTTTTAGAGTATCTAATTGGTTATTGATTGTGCTCAAGATGTCTGTTTTAAAGTTCTTCAATAAGTTTCCTAACTCAGTTCTGGTGACAGTCCCTGAGCTTTGTTTTGTATTTCTGCTAAAAGGATCTCTTGGTCCTTTGCCTATTTTATCTTGTCCTCTTGAGTATCTCCTACAATAATCTGCAATTTCTGAAAAAGGATTTTGGTGTACATCTGCTGAACTCAACAAGTTTAAAACTTCTATGCAGTCGTCTCTAAGACCTTTAAAGAATACAGTTCTTACTACAGCTAGGTCTATGGTGAATAGTTTTGACTTCTGATAGTTGTATAAGAATCTTTCTAGGCAGTCTTCAGGGCTTTCATCTTTTGTTTGCTACATTTTGAAAATGTCATTTTTAGCATTATCCTTACAATAGTCTTAGTATTTCCGTAAAAATGTGTCTTTCATCTCATCCCAAGAGAGGATTGTATTTTCTCCTAAGCTCATGAACCATCTTAAGGCTGCATATTTTATTGTAGAAGGAAAGAGCTTAAGTTTTTGGGCATCGTCTGAGTAGTTATAACTTCTACATAATATGTCAAACTCGAATAAAAATAAATATGGATCTTCAGTTGACATACCTCTGAAAGTGGGTAACGTTGATAGTGGGATGTTGGTCATGCTGATGTTTCTGGAAATATCCAAGATTGGAAACCCAAAAGTCTCAGTCTCTCTGGCTGCATTTCCTTCTTCTTCTACCATTCTACTGATGGATGGTTTAGAAACTAGATTTTCTATGTCTCCTAAATGTTTAGCAGACTCACATTCTACCTGCCCGAGTGTTGATTCTTCTGTTTTAGGTTCTCCTTCTGGAGCCTCGCTGGCTCCCCTTGAATTTTCTCTTGGTGGAATTTTTCCTGCACCAGTGTCAGTTGGATTAGTGGGGGGGGGTGTTTTTGAATCTTTAGAGATTACAAATCTACCCTTGTTATCTCTATATCTATGCATAAAATGGAAATTTGATTCTCAACTGAATTGAAATCCTAATTCTATCTAGAAGGTAAGAAGGCAACCTGGCATCGGAGAACCCAACTCTAGTGGCCGCGTGGCTCTTCACTCATCTCTTAAACATTTTATCCTACTCCCTCAAGAAGCCTTTAAAAGAATTAAAAATTTATGCAAACAATCCAAGCTAAAAATCACTTCCTACCGTTTGCAACTCCCCGACAATGGCGCCAAAATGTTGTGTTGCTTATATGTTTAGTATAATGTACTCATTAATTATCAATCTAGGATTCATAATCAATAGAGTTACAAGACACCAATAAGAAAGGTAATTCTAGTGTCATGATTATAGAACTATTCTAAATTATGTATGCTAGAAACAAAACAAAATAGCAAACAGAAATTCACTTTGGTTGTCTTTCATGGAGAGGCTATCCACTCCATTATAGAACATGCAAGTATGAGATGGAGTTGGTTTGGTAGATCAACTCTGCTATCTGACCTAGAAAACTAACTATGCAATCCACACTTCTGAAAGGGAAATCACACATCAATCATTAAGACATAGCATGGGTGGTTCAACAGTCAATATATTGTTTATGTTGTGGTTCACAATGTGATGTTGTGAACTTCACTAGTTCTACTTTAGATATGTATGGCTACTGCTGCCAACATTCATGTCTATGAAACAAAATCAAATTCATAAAAACAGATCATATGCAAAAGCAGAGCGAGTAAATATCTCTAAGCAATCATATAATGGAAATCCTAATCTAAGTTGTACTGCTATCATCTGAGAGAATTAAAGCTTCAGCTAATTTAGCATTTACATTATTAAAAACAAATGCTAATACTAATATACAAAGATGCTGACCTTTGTTGGGTAGTGGGCCCTTGCTGCTTCAATATGTTAGCGACTGGAGTCTAGAGTAAGCTTGCTTTCAACCCACACATTACTCTCATTCAAATTTAAAACATAGAATCAAACTTACACTAACAACTCAACTCACATTTAATCATAGGTAATCAAGACGTGGAGATAAATGACATCCTTCTATTAATCTTCACTCAGAATATGTTCTGCAATATAACACGCTACTTCACATGCTAAAATATTCTTACTCTCTCCACTCTTCCACCATTCTTACCATGGCGTTTTAACAGTCTTAGTCGTGAAAAACGAGGTGAAATGATTTGCAAATCACTCAATTGTTAATTTTAATTATCCGGTTACATCTTTTAGCTTCATCCTCATGACACAAAGTGCATGAGGATGAGGCAATCAACAAACTATTCTAACATATCCTTGCTCAAGCAAATAAACATCCAACAATTGTCTTGGGCATGATCTGGACTAAACTTGGTACATTCGACTCTCTATATTGGTACCGGATTATGATAGGTAGATGGTACCAGATCACGATAGTGCGCAAATGGTGGTACCGGATCACGACAGTCCATGGCCATTGGTACCAGATCACAATAAGTGAGATACAGTATTGGATTCACTCGGTATCAGATTCAGACAGTGGTTGTCTTGGTGCACAAGTACCGGATAGCTGAGATGGTACAGGAAGGTTGGATTTATCTAGAGGTCAATGATTATACATGGAAAATTGAAGCATTAGTACATGAAACATTTAATTTCCCAGCTCAATAATCCATAAAATGCATGAATTAATCACACTTCACCTTATGACCTTATCAATGGCTAATGGTATCGTTCTTGTCATTTACCCAAGCTTAGGTAATCCAAAAAGGTATAGATGACGAGTATAATAGGGTAGTGGGGATGTTAATTTAGGGTCTCAACATTCCCCCATGCCAAAATCATTGCATGTCCTCATGCAACTGAAAACAAACCCAAAAATTCTTCAAAACTTGAGACCGGATTCTTTACTTCGGTGGATCAATGATGTTGATGGCTAAGGCCTCTTCTTTCAGCTCCCTTTTATGACCTTAACGTATTGTAGGAGTCGTAGTACCTTCTTGAGATTGTTAGAAGTTTCTTCATGGTCATATTGAAGTTGTTGGCTGGTTGCTTTCAATTGCTCGTTTTCCTTTTTGATATACCTGTCCAATAGTTGGTATTCCTTCACTTCTTGTTTGAGTTGTTGATTTTGTTTTTGCAGTTCCCCAATCTTTTTCTTCATTTGTTCTTTTGTCAAGGTCTTTGTTGACTCCATCATTACTAGCTATATGCATTCTCTTTCTTCAACTTCCTCCCTCATCCCACATAAATTAATAGTGGCTTGTTCCTCGATCAAACTAGGGATGTCATCCTGGACTGATAAGTCTTTAGAAGGAGAGGTAAGGTCGATTGGATCTTCCTGTGTATGAGGACTGGAAATTGTTTTTTCCTTCTTTGCGATGCTCCTTGTGGTTCTTTTACAAGGAGGTACTGGATCAAGGGTGGTCACAGGCTTCCTTTTCTTCTTTTCTATTTGTGAAATGGTGACAGGGGACTATTCTATAGACTGTTTACTTTTAGTTTCTGAGCTATGCTTCCCTTTCTTCATAGTTTTTGTCTGATGGCCCTTCTCCTCAAGTGCCACTGTTGAAGTCTCCTCTACTAGTTTGGTTTTACCTTTTGAAAAAGTCTTATTTACTGTGGAAGAGGACCTTGCTTGTCTACTAGCTTTTTCATGTTGGCTCACTGTCCTAGATGATGATGGAGTTGCCTTATCCTTCTTTCCCTTTTTCTTTTGAGGTTCCTTATTTTTCTTTGGAGCATGGTGGGCTTCCTCCACAGGTTTGTTTTCTGTGGGAAGGTGTTGAGTGATAAGGGTTTTCCAATTAATCCTCTGCTTCCTAAGTTCATGTAAAACTAACATTTTAATGAGACCTTGATGGTAAATACTAGTCTTCTCAGTTTTGGATAGGGATTTGAAACCTCTTACCATTTTGTTCAAACTCATCGATAGAAAATATGGGAAATCAATTTTAGGGCCTCCTTCAAAGTGTAATAGAAGCCTAAGATGATATATGAAGGTCACGGAATACCTAACCCTCACAAGTGATGAATCGTTGAAGACTAGTAATCATTGGATGATACTCTTCCTTGATATAGTTCCTAGGGATCCCCTTTTTCCAATCAAGGTGCTGATGGGCTTCTTTCAAAAATTGTTGGCACATCTCCTTGTTGATTCCTACACCTTTGAAGTATTTGGCTTCTCTGTTAGGTAATTCTGTGACCTTGAATAAATTTTGTGACCTCTGTCAGCTATAGATTGCCTATATGCGCAATCTCTCCATCGTAACCTTGAATAAATTCGTGAGATATATTCTCGTGCTAGCCTGTGAATTTCTCCAAAAATGGCATCCATCCCGATCTAGCATACTTCTCTCGACATAGTTGGAATTCCTTGGTTTCTCTATAAATTTGGAAGAATGGTTCATGTCTACTTACGACCATCGTTATAAGTTGTGAGAAAAGGATCGGGCTGTAGCGCAAAGGTTTAGTCAATTGATGAGGGTAAGGGTTTGGTACCGAAGAGGAGTAGGCTCGAAACTAGAGAAAGGTAATGACAGGGGGAATATGGTGATGGTGTTGATAATGAAAATGGTAAGTTTTAATAAGGATGCCGCAAGGAAAATTTAAGACCAGATGAGGCTTATTTGAATGGCTTCACCACCCAGATAAGTCATTTCATTTCTACCCATTAATGTAATGATCAGGACAAGACGTTGGGTGTCAAAGAATCATTTTGGGATAGGTGATTGGACTTTCGAGTGGTGAATTTGATGTTGGATCATGGTTCATGACACAAGATAAGTTCATGATTTGCTTAAGGACGAAGTACATTTGTGGCCTATCATTACTAGACATGCTTCATATTCATGCTTTGATGTGATTTTTCCCTTAACCATTTTCGAGCACTTATGAGAGGATTGATTAAGTTTAGGCATATGGGTATGAGGGATATGTGCATGGTTTTAATACTAAGGTCATAAGATCTAGTATATAATTTCATACCTATTGTAGTTTTATGAGCAAAGAAAAATAAATACCATGCTACCTTTGCTTTTACCTTTGTATGATTAGTATCCATAGCATGTGCGACTGCTTGTAGATTGTTAGAATTCATCCTTTTAGACTGGAGTTTTCTGAAATCTTGGTACGGGAGTTTCCTGTACTTCTTTTATTCTGTGCTTATCTTCTTTTGTATTTGGTTTTGTAGGGTGATCATGTCGGTTTCTGAAGGTGAGATGTGAGTCTGAAAAAGAGTTCTGAAGGAGCTCTATGACCTTCCCCCATGCCAAGGATGTTTCATATCTGTATTCAAGAAGATTCAACATTCTGTATCATAATGGAGAAAACATGATAAGAGAAAAAGAAACCAATCAAATTTCAGAAGTACATTTATCACCTATCATATGATCTCGTGCCTAAGAATTGAAATTGTCTTGATTTTGATGGATTATTGACAAAGGTAGCATTCAGTTGTGAAAACAGGGGAATGGTAATATGTTTGCCAGAAGAAAAAATCCAACCTAACTCGCTTCAAAGATTTACTATCATTAGATGTTATAGATAAATTTCACAGTATAAGTAGATTAGACTCCCTAGTTAGGGCTCCACTCTTAAGAAGTTTCCTTCTTAGGTAATGTAGGCTTTAGATGCCAGACCGATAAGTTGAATTCGGGTAATTCTCAAATGGACATTTGCTTGTAGTAATTATGTTTCTTATTAATCTGGAGTTTGTATCTCATAAATGTCAATAGTGACCTGTGATTTTTAGATGACAAAAGTGAATTTTTCAATCAGACAAGTATAGATGAGACATTTCTCAACCAGAACCCACTACCAGCAAGCCTGTTTAGTACTCCAGTGGGGTAGTTTTGATAATTAGTGAGAGATCCCTTCCCCAGGAAAAATGCCCTATTGCCAACAGGCTTGTTCAGTACCCTGATGACCGGTACCCACTACCATCAAACCTATTCAGTATCCCGACGGGTTAGTCTCTTAAACCCTTTTTTCATCAGAGGATTCTTGTCCATAGTCACCTATTTTTGTTTTTATTAAAGAGTGCTTTGCATGGTGACAGGGGAGTCTCATCTGAAAACCTTTTTACAAGCTGGGATGGTATTAAGTTGGAAGGTATATGCTCTTCTTTGAATGTCTTTTAAAGATTTGTCTGAAGGAAAAATAAACTTTTTATGCACATTATTTCTTTAGAGTGATCCAGATGTATAATTTTGTTTGAGTTTGTCCATAAGAGAATGACCTAAAGTTTCCTTAGGGTACTGGTACATCCTCTTCCATAAAAATTTTCCTAGTGTGCCCATGGTAGAGAGTGTTCATATACTCATATGTTACTCTTTAGTAAGATAATCCAATGAACACTATTGAAGTCTAGTTAGGGTGAGATAGTTACTTGTAGGATAATATATTTTTATCCCTTTAATCATGCTGAAATACTAGATAAAGGCAACTTCTAGTCTTTGAAGCAGATTATTGTTCTTTGAGCAATCATAGGTAAAGATTGTGTCCCTCATTTTTTTATTTTGTTTTTAAGCAACAAAACCAAAAGAAATTAAAATACTTCTTTTTAGCTCGCAAAAGAACCAAAAAAAATTAAAATACATCTTTTTAGATAGCAACAGAACCAAAAGAAATTAAAATACTTCTTTTTAGCTAGCAACAGAACCAAAAGAAATTAAAATACTTCCCTTTAGTTGTCAACAGAACCAAAAGAAATTATTGCTTCACAAGGGTTGCCATTTGATATTGCATTCGACTTCTTGGTTCCATCTTAATTGGTTGTTGCATGACTTCGTACTTCAGATTGATTGACATAAGATTTTGAAAAATGCGTAGCATGCTTTGTCAATTAGGTAATGTGTCCTAATAGTACTGTAGAAGGACAAACTTCTGGTACCGGACTGTCGGTACCGGACCAGAACAGGATTTCTAGTACTGAAGCAGAACAGAATATTGTTGATGCCTACAAACTAATGTTTAGAAAGTTCGTAAAGGATCAAATAAATTATAGAAATTTATTTACAAAAAAAAAAAATGCGAAAGTAAAACAATAGGAGGTAAGAATCTCTTGTTACCTTCAGCTTATTAACAAAAATTGATCCACACCTATGTACAAAAGTTTCAAATAAACCAATCAATCAATTTGGATCAGTAGGAGGGTCTCCTTCCTTATTGATCACCTACATATCTAAATTCTGTAGTATACGAGTCAGGAATTCCTCTTTTGACAGGGGTTTGTTGTAAATTCACATCCGGTGACCATTCACAAGTAGTGGTGTCTGTTGTTCATCAATTGTCTTTATCCTGATTGAACCATTATCGTAGATAGTGTCAATTTTGTAAGGTCCCATCCAAGGAGTAGTTAACTTACCTTTGAAGTTCTTGAATCTATTGTCATACAGTAGGGCCCAATCTCCTTGTTGAAATTTTTTCTTTTTGAGATACTTGTCATGCCATTTTGTTCTATGCTCTTGAATGAGGGTGGTTCTTTGAAGTGCTTCCTGCCTAATTTCATCCAACTCATTAAGCTGCAAGAATCTTTGTTGCTGGGCTTCATCCAAGTTCATGCCAATTTGTACTGTAGTCCTCAAGGTTTTGATTTGGAATTATATGGGGAGAAGCACCTACTTCCCATAAAACAACTCATAGGGTGTATTTCCTTTTGTATTCCTCCAAGTGATTCTATAAGCAGATAAGGATTCTAATAATCTATCATCCCAATCCTTGTGGTGTAGCTGTACTATTTTGGTAAGAATGGACTTAATAACTTTGTTAGTAGATTCTACTTGTCCATTTGCCTATGGATGGTAGGGTGTAGATTTTTTGTGTTTTATTTGGTACTGTTCTGTAACAGATTTGACTAGATGAGAGGTAAATTGAGTTTCCTGATCAGTCACAATCTCTCAAGGTACACCAAATCTAGTAAAGATATCATTAAGAAGGAAGTCTACCACTGATTGTTCACTTACAACTGGTAAATCTTTTGCTTCAACCCATTTAGTCACATAGTCAGTGCATATAAGTATATACTTTTTCTTTTTAGATACAGGGTTAATGGGCCCTACAAAATCTAATGCCCACTTCTTGAAAGGCTCAATAACTACTTGGGCTTGAAGTGGCATTTGGTCTCGTGCAATAGGCTTACCCTTTTGTTTTCATTCATCACAATTGGATAGATAGGTTTTAGCATCTCAAAAAATATGAGGCCAGTAGTAACTAGATTGTAGAACTTTGTAAGTGGTCCTCTTGTCTGCGAAGTGTCCTCCACAAGGACCATCATGGAAATCTTGCAAGATATCATGAATTTCATCTTCCCTTACACATCTCCTGATCACCAAATCTGGTCTTGTTTTGTAGAAGCAATCATTGTGCCACATGTAATTTGCACTTAGTTGAATTACTTTTTGTTTTTCTCTAGGAGACAATTTCTGAGGC
>JASDQU010026151.1:0-12106 GCA_032191745.1 Picea mariana | reverse complement strand
AACTCAGCTAGAGACATATTTTTACTGACAAAGTAAATAGAATAGGGAATTTTATTTTCTCTTTGTCCAAGAACTGCCCCAAGGGCTGTGTCTGAGGCATCGGTACATATATGAAAAGGAAGGGACCAATTTGGTCCTCTTAATACAGGGGTAGTTGACAATTTCTGTTTTAGAATTTCAAAAGATATTTGGGATTCATCATCCCACCTAAATTCGGCTTTTTTAGATAATAACACGAATAAAGGGGTAGCTAGGCTTGTAAAATTCAGAATGAATCTTCTATACTAGCCTGCATGTCCTAAAAATCCGCAAACTTCCTTTTGTGAGGAAGGTATTCTCATTTGTGTGATAATATAAATCTTTTCCAGATCAACTCTCATTCCAGAACCATAAATGTGATGTCCTAAAACAATACCTTCAGTGAGCATCATTTTTGACTTGTCATTACCTAAGGAAAGATTAGTTTCCTTACACCTAATCAAGACTTTTTCTAGACTGGTCAATGCTTCCTAGAAGTCTCGTCCATGGACTGTAAAGTCATCCATGTAGACGTCCACGCAATCATTGGTCAAGTCAAAGAAATTGGCTAGGAAGGCCCTTTGAAAAGTGGCTGGGGCATTGCAAAGTCCAAAAGGAAGCACCCTATAAGCATTGGTACCCCAAGGGCAGGTGAAAGTGGTCTTGTTCTGGTCTTTGGGTGCTATTTGTATCTGGTTGTAACCACTAAACCCATCTAGGAATGAAAAATACTTCTTTCTGGACAAGGTATCCAACACTTGATCAATAAATGGTAAGGGAAAATAATCCTTATGGGTGGCTTTTTTCAACTCCCAGAAGTCTACACATATCCTCCACTTGCCATTTTTCTTGGGAACTATGAGAAGTGGAGATACCCATTGACTATCTAAAATGGGGTATATGAGATTGGCTCGAAGGAGTTTTTGCAATTCTTCTTTTACAATATCTCTAAGGGCTAGATTCATCCTTCGTTGAGGCTATCTAATTGGTTTTATTTGGTCATTAGTGTAGATATGATGTGTGCATGTGCCAGGGTGAATTCCTTTCATGTCTGCATAATCCCATGCAAAGTCATCAAATTGTCTTTGGAGCATTTCAATTACTTGTGTCTTTTGTTCTAGTTCCAAACTAGCGTTGATATACAAAGATTTTCCTGGGCTAATCTCAACAAGTTCAGTGGTTTCTTCCTTCTCTGAGGAAGCTACTGATAAGGTATATAATTGAGTGATATTAGGGTGCCAAGTTTCTTGAAATTCGGAACTAAAAATATGTGACAATTCTGCAAAAGACCTTGGGTATTCAATGCAATTTGTGTCAGCCAAAAATAAACTTAAGACTTGTTCATCTGATTATTCTTGTACTCCTTTTACTTGTTCAAGTGTTAACAAGGGTCTGATGCAATCTTCCTCTCCATAAGGGTTTTCTAACCAAATAGGTATTTCCCGTGTCGGTTGGGCAAGAGGGAAGAGAACAAGTTTTTGGCTATGTGTGCCATTGGATATAGTCATCTCACCAGACCAACAGCTGATAAAGGCATCTCTTGTGGCCAACCAAGGGTGGCCAAGAACCACAAGATGCCTTGGTTTGGAGTATGATTTAAAATAGATGACTAAAAAGTCTACTTGATATTCCCAAGAAGCTGTAGTGACTGTGACATCATCTAGACTTCCTGCAGGGCTGATGACTGACTTATCTGCCAACTCTATCATGGTTTGGGTTGGTCTTAACTGGTTGATTTGGAGTTTTTTCATAGTGTCAAAAGGCATTACATTAATTGTTGCACCCAAATCAATGAGAGTGTTTAGTAGAGAAATACCATTAATTTCAACAGTGACTATTGGGTTTCTAGGGTCATTATATTTGTATGGCATTTCAGAAATAAATTCAGATAATTGTCCAACCACCTGAACAAGGGGAGGTACCTTATTCTTCCTTCCTAGTTTCTTAATGCAAATATCCCTTATGATTTTGGCATATATAGGGATATCCTTAATGGCTTGCAGCAGAGTTATTTTTATACATACATTTCATAATTTATCTTCTATATCTCTATGCAAGGGTGGGTCAGGTTTCTTTACTAATAGTCTTTCAGGGTAGGGTGGAAGATTAACTTGTTGGGGTACTTGTACAGACTGAGAAGTGATTGAAATAGGAGGGGAGGTCCCTTCTTCTGCAGGGGTGGTTTGAGTGTTTTCTTCCTCAGAATGATTATCATTTTCTTCCTGAATTATTTCTGCAGAATTTGATTGGTTTACAACTTTCCCCAATCGTAGTTGAATTTCATAGGTGGGAAAGGTTTGAACTTATGTATTTTTTATAGGGTGGGTGGTTCGATTATTGGGGTTACAGATTGGCTTGGCAGGGATTGTTGTTGGTTTCAGAGGGTTGTGGGCAGCTTGGTTTTGTTGTTGATTGACATTTATAGGTGGTTGTTGTTGCTGGTTAGGGTTCATGGGGGTTGTAAATTGTTGTCGTATAGGAGGTGGGATTAAAGATTGCATTTGTGGTGGGTTGAATCCAGGTATTAATTGGGAAATGTTTGCAGGGTATTGTGGATATGTAGGGTAAGAGGGATTTCCATACATAGGTCCCCTCCAGCCTTGTTGCCAAGGTTGAGTTTGAGCTTGCTGAGGTGTCCATTGTGGATAGGTCACTGGGGAAGGACCCCATTGTTGTCGTTGATATTGTGCATTAGGTTCATAAAATGTGTTGGGGTTTTGGGCTCTCCATGGTCTTCTGAAAGGGTATGGTTGTTCTTGTGAGACTCCTCCTCCCCTATACATGGCTTGTAGCTCAAGTAAAATTGGACACTCAGATGTGGGGTGTTCTAGTGTACATAGACCACATATTTCTATGACATTTAATGGACACTTTTTCTCACTGTGATTTTTTTGGCATCTATGAAAAAATATTGCTAAAGTAGCCTCTTCTTCTTGTTTCTTTTTCAATTTTAGAGTATCTAACTGGTTACTGATTGTGCTCAAGATGTTTGTTTTAAAGTTCTCCAATAAGTTTCCTAACTCAGTTCTATTGACAGTCCCTGAGCTTTGTTTTGTATTTCTGCTAAAAGGATCTCTTGGTCCTTTGCCTATTTTAGCTTGTCCTCTTGAGTATCTCCTACAGTAATCTGCAATTTCTGAAAAAGGTTTTTGGTGTACATCTCCTGAACTCAACAACTTTAAAACTTCTATGCAGTCATCTCTAAGACCTTTCAAGAATACAATTCTTACTATAGATGGGTCTGTGGTGAATAGATTTGACTTTTGATAGTTGTATAAGATTATTTTTAGGTATTCTTTAGGGCTTTCATCTTTTGTTTGTTGCATTTTAAAAACGTCGTTTTAAGCATTATCCTTACAATAGTCTTGGTATTTCCGTAAAAATGTGTCTTTCAGCTGATCCCAAGAGAGGATTGTATTTTCTCCTAAGCTCATGAACCATCTTAAGGTTGAATCTTTTATTGTAGCAGCAAAGAGATTAAGTTTTTGGGCATCGTTTGAGTAGTTATAGCTTCTACATAATATGTCAAACTTGAATAAAAATAAATCTGGATCTTCAGTTGACATACCTCAGAAAGTGGGTAATGATGATAGTGGGATGTTCTTCATGTTGATGTTTCTGGAAATATCCAAGATTGGAAACCATAAAGCCTCAGTCTCTGTGGCTGCATTTCCTTCTTCTTCTTCCATTCTACTGATGGATGGTTCAGAAACTAGATTTTTAATGTCTCCTAAATGTTCAACAGACTCACGTTCTGCCTGCCCAAGTGTTGATTCTTTTATTTTAGGTTCTCCTTCTAGAGCCTTGCTGGCTCCCCTTGAATTTTCTCTTGGTGGAATTTTTCCTGCCCCAGTGTCAGTTGGATTAGTGGGGGGGGGGTGTTTTTTAATCTTTAGAGCTTACAAATCTACCCTTGTTATCTCTATATCTATGCATAAAATGGAAATTTGATTCTCAATTGAATTGAAATCCTAATTCTATCTAGAAGGTAAGAAGGCAACCTATCTTTGGAGAACCCCACTCTAGTGGCCATGTGTCTCTTCACTCATGTCTTAAACATTTTATCCTCCTCCCTCAAGCAACCTTTAAAAGCATTAAAAATTTATGCAAACAATCTAAGCTAAAAATCACTTCCTACTGTTTGCAACTCCCTGACAACGACACCAAAATGTTGTGCTTCTTATATGTTTAGTATAATGCACTCATTAATTATCAATCTGGGATTCATAATCAACAGATTTATAAGACACTAGTAAGAAAGGTAATTCTAATGTCATGAGTATAGAACTATTCTAAATTATGTATGCTGGAAACAAAAAAAAAATAGCAAACTGAAATGCACTTTGGTTGTCTTTCATAGAGAGGCTATTCACTCCATTATGGCACATGAAAGTATGATATGGAGCTGGTTTGATTGATCAACTATGCTATCTAACCCAGAAAACTAACTATGCAATCCACACTTCTGAAAGGGAAATCACACATCAATCATCAAGACATAGCATGGGTAGTTCAACAGTCAATATACTGAGTATGTTCTGGTTCACAATGTGTTGTTGTGAACTTCACTAGTTCTCCTTTAGATATGTCTGACTACTGCTGCCAACATTCATGTCTATGAAACAAAATCAAATTCATAAAAACATAGCATATGCAAAAGCAGAGCGAGTAAAGATCTCTAAGCAATCATATAATGGAAATCCTAATCTAAGTTGTACTGTTATCATCTGAGAGAATTAAAGCTTCAGCTAATTTAACATTTACACTATTAAAAACAAATGCTAATACTAATCTACAAAGATGATGAACTTTGTTGGGTGGTGGGCCCTTGTCTCTTCAATAGGTCAGCGACTAGAGTCTACAGTAAGCTTTTTTTTAACCCACACTTTACTCTCATTCAAATTTCAAACATAGAATCAAACTTATGCTAACAACTCAACTCACATGGAGATAAATGGCATGGAGATAAATGACGTCCTTCTACTAATCTTCACTCAAAATATGTTCTGCAATATAACATGTTGCTTCACATGCTGTAATATTCTAACTCTCTCCACTCTTCCACCATCCTTGCCACGACTATTTAATAGTCTTAGTCGTGAAACACAAGGAGGTGAAATGTTTTGCAAATCAGTCAATTGTTAATTTTAATTATTCGGTTACATCTTTTAGCTTCATCCTCATGACACAAAGTGCATGGGGATGAGGCAATCAAGAAACTATTCTAACATAGCCTTGCTAAAGCAAATAAACATCCAACAATTGTCTTGGGCGTGATCTAGACTAAACTTGGTACATTCGACTCTTTATATTGGTACTGGATCACGACAGGTAGATGGAACCGGATCATGAAAGTGCGCAAATGGTGGTACCGGATCACAACAGTCCACGACCATTGGTACCAGATTGCAACAGGTGAGATTTAGTACCAGATTTGCTTGGTACCAGATTCAGACAGTGGCAGTCTTGGTGCACAAGTACCAGATAGCTAAGCTGGTACATGAAGGCTGGATTTATCTAGAGGTTAAAGATTATACATGGCAAATTGAAGCATTAGTACATGAAACATTTAATTTCCTAGCTCAATAATCCACAAAATGAATGAATTAATCACACTTTACCTTATGACCTTATCAATGGCTAATGGTAGCGTTCTTGTCATTTACCCAAGCTTAGGTAAGACAAAAGGGTATAGATGAGGAGTACAATAGGGTAGTGGGGATGTTAATTTAGGGTATCAACAGACTAGTAATCAAACGATGTATCATTGTGTTCGACCTCAACTCATTTATTCACATGATGTAGACTTTCACCCTTGGTGAATTGTGTAGAATACTTGAAGACATCACTATGTGGCCGCATCTTTCCTGAGTTGTTGCTTCCTTTTTATTGGACCAATACCTATATGACTTCAGTGATCAGGGGAGATCATATTGTACTCCATGGTATACAGATATCTTCAGATTGGTTTTGAGACTAGTTCTATTGGGTCTTGTTCATGACTATGACAACTATTGGCATGTAACCACATTTGTATTTGCCTATTCATGGCCACAAACACTTGTTTGATATGTTTTTCACATGGATCTGTAGTGTAATTTTATTGGAAGCCATGTATGCAAAGTCAGTGTGGAATGTAATGAACAATGAGGTCATCTAGATGGTCCCCTACCAATCCACTTCTGGTTTATTTATAATGTATTTTGGCCATCGCAGATACTCCTATAACCTCACAAATTAGGGGGCATCTGTTATAGCAAGATTTTCCTCACCCTATGCAATCTTGAACAAAGGGACTTATTTCATTTCCCTATGTAGAATTATCTTCCTTGTTGATAAAATCCAAAGACAAAAATTAATGTTTTTCCATATATACACATCTTCCACACTATATGAGAAGCATATACACAGGCTACTCCATTACAGCTCGCGTACATTGAGATTTGTGCCAAAAAATGAAAATTAAATGTCGGTTTTCCATGTCACGATAGGAGATCTATGATCCTTGGCCTTCCATATAATGGAAACCTTTCGACTCGACCCTTCAATTCCATTTTGAAGGCTATAAATGGGCCAATTCCAAGCTATGGAAAAAGGAGAAGAATTCAAATTTGAGAGAAAATTTACTCTGGAGAAATTATTACTTCATATTGAGTTTGCATCCCTTTGTCCTTTAAGTATGAACACAGTGTTCATCCCCCAAGCTCTTACCTTATTTATGGAGAACCCTATTGTATCCCTTCTATGATCTTGCCTTTGGTGAAGGATTGAAGTGGTGGAGGCCCAGCTAGAAGGAACTTAGTTTCTCGATTCAGAACCATGCCGACATGAAAGTCTATAATATTTTTACTTCTGCTGATCATTTATTAATAGAAATACTCCTTTCCCATCCAATTGATATCTTGCAAATATATGAGTTATTATCCATGGGTGTATTTGTTATGTTATTAATGGATTATGTTATCTAATGTGCTAACCTTTTACATTATCACCATATTCTTTCTTTGCTTTTTTGTTGAGAACTAGTTGTAGGTATATAGCTTTGGGTTCAAGTGCTCAATGGTGGAATTCATCAAAGATATGGATGAGGTAGGCCTCTTTTTTATCTCTCTTGCATATTGGTTTATATAGCATATGTTGGGATAGAGTTTACTTCTGCAGTCATTTCCATGTGTTGTGGTTTACCCTAGCCATAGAGAGATTTTTTGCATAACAATAATATGCTTGCATGTTTATCTTTTAAAGCATATGCTAAATCAATTTCCCTTTGAGTAAGATTGGTATATTTATTACGATGAGATTCTTTAAGCAAAGTATCCACCCCTTCCCATGATAACCTTCCATTACAATGTATACATCGACCTATCGATACCTTCATCCAATCAAGATTGTTTTTTATGTATAAATATAGTGCATCCCACTCTCGACCAACTGTATTAAAAAGTAATTAAAATTACTAATTAGAATAAATATTAGTAATTGATCATGTAAGCTAAATAAAACTTAAATAAGTACAATATAGAAATAAATAAATATTAATTCAAAGTATTATATATCTCTTCCATATAATTACCTCTCACTTTCCTCATTCTACCTTTCCCAACTAGTACGTCCCCTTCAAATTTGTTAATGGAATTTACATCCCAAATCCTTCATGATTTGTTTTGCTAATTTAGGAAGATATTGACTAATATACACCAAATATTGATATACCATATATCTCTCTGCCATAAATCCCTTGGGTTGTGCTCTTTTTCTAATGAAATACTTCAATGACCTCAAGTGCCTCTCCACCATCCACATTAACCTTGTCTGTACAGGTCCACACATTTCAATCTCCTCAACTTGGTGTATGAGGTAGAGTTCCTGTGGATTGAAAAATGCCAGAGGTAGATAATTTTTCATTGTTCATATTAGCTGAGAAATTTCTCTCCTAAAATATTTTATATCTTCTCTATGGATTTATTTAGATAAAATCACCTACACATGATAGAATAAATCAAATCATAGGTTTCAAGAAAAACATATATACATTGAAAGTAAAACAGATATCAACAAATTGAGAAAAAAATAATTTTCATATAAATCATTAATATTTACCTCATGTGTTTTCCAAGGTCATATATAACTTGTTTTACATTCTTGTCAAAGTTTTCAAAGAGATATAGAGGTAGAACATATTGTAACAACAAATGGATCATTAATTGTTTTCAAAAGAAAACCAAATTATAATACTAAAAATTTGTATATTTATCAATATAGAAATATACCAAAATAAATATATTAATGAGGTATTCCAATCATGAGTTTTCACCCCACCAAATTCACCTTTCTTCCTTAAGATATTTTTTGTGTTTGAAGCAAATCCCAAGGGAAATTTAATTTTTCGAACGACTTGTTTTACAACATTGTTTTCCTTCTTTGTAAATAACCATGGAAAACTATTCAGGTTTCCATTTTTATTTGAACATATCACATTTTGCAGTGCATGATTCACTTCTTCAATGTCAATACAAATTTTGACAATTTTTTCTATGTCACTTCTTATAACTACGATTCTCTGCAACGGTTATTTTACATTTTTCTCAATATGAATTGTATCAAACAAATGAGATATATGTATGTGCTCATTATAGGTAGACCTATTGAATTGTATAGGGTAACTTTTCATTCCTTGTGGAATACCATTAATTCCTTGACGATATTTATGAAACACAATTAATGAGATTAAAACAATAATTGTTAGATACAATAAAAATAATTCAATAAAAATTAAAAATGTAAAACATTAATATATATGAAACATAGACTAAATTCTTACCTTGACAATTTCTATTATATTCTAACTTCCATAGGCGAGGTATCATTCTTCGTGGTTTTATTCCAGTCTCTTCTTTCAAATTGAAAAGACATTTTTCAAAAGCTATATACTTGTGGTTCTTAGGGAGGAAGTTCCTATACTCATCAATTACCTACTTTTATAGACTTATTGAACAATGTGATTTCATCCTAGGACCACAAAATGGACATGCAAATTTGCTCTTTGTTTTAAGACCTGCAAGATATGGACTAATGTCAATATTATTTATATAACAAGGAATTAATATTTAAGAAGCATGCATCATATTTTCATAAAATTATATACTATTAAAGTGTAGTAGTATGTTACATACCACAAAAATGTGTTATCCCTAGGGAATAATGAATTGTCCATGTAATTATTCCATGGAATTGAATTTTCGTTTTCCCTATTGGTCTAGAGATGTCATACATAGTGATTCCAACCCATAACTTTAGTAGCTTGTCGACAATAGGTCAATATATACATTCATATATTTCACTTGTTATTTACCTAATTGGGTGAATGTACACATAATTACTACCTTGTATATATATATATACATATATATATACATACATATATATATATATATATATATANTATAAGTAATTATGCAATGAATAAGTCAAACAAAATGCAACGTTCAAACCAATTTTGTAAGAAAATACCTTGAACAATCATTTCCAACATTGTGTGCTCCCACTTTATTGAAATCCAAGGAGGAAGGTTATAATTTATGTAACATCCCTCTCTCGCACGCACTGAGAAAACTTATTCTTTGAGGACACTTGCTTGCAAGTGATCCAAATTATTATACCATTGACCATTGATTATTACTATGAGGCATTATGGATGTGATTATATGTTGTTTTGATGTATTGACTTAGAAAGGTGCTATTGCCTCGGTTCTCCTGAGTGTGTAGGATTTGGACCTCGAGAATGTTGAGGCATCAATGAAACCTTTGGACTCTGGATCAAGTTAGGGAGTGGACTATTGGGGTTTGATTGTTGTACATATATAGCATATGTGCATCTGATTAGATGTTATGATTATGGATGTTATTCTGGCATGATTCATTGATGATGCAGGTTGAAGATAGCTTGCTGACTAGACTCACATGTGGAGTAGAGGGGTCATGCACGACTACCAGAGACATTGAGGGAGAGGTCTGGATAGCAACCCTGCCATATCCTACTAGCACTGTCGTTGTGGCTCGAACTATAGGTTAACTGTAACACCCTATTTCCCCCAATCTGTAAAAATAAATATACTGGCCAAGTATTGTGGAAAACTCAGAAATGTGAATGTGTGATATGAATGGACCTTGTGAAAAAGGTCGATGAATGTGAACAATATTATAAATATATATTACAGGACTGTTGAGAGGGGATATGCTGAAAAAGAGACCACAATGGTTGAAGAAAGGTGGTGGAAGCCACCTGGAAAGGTGGCGTTAACTTCCACTGAAACTAATACCGTATTTGGACTTGACTGGCCCAGAGAACCAAGAGTGGCTCGCTGGCCCTGAATTAAATGATTCATCAGGATTGGTAGGTAAAGGGATCCTCATGAGTAATGAGGGATGGGGGGGTGAACTGCCCATCCATAGAGTCCTCATACCTGACCACTACGAGGAAAATCATGCCACATGCAACCTCGCTGAACAGAGAAAATGTAGGAAGTGTGGGCGATCAAGGGCAGATGTGAGGGAAAGAGGAAGAGGAACTCTGGAAAAACACAGAGTAAGTGATAGCAGAGAGGAAGGAGAGTAACCTTTGTTCTCGGTCACTGGAAAGTATAGATGCGGTCTCACAACATCATGACTTTAGCTCGGGGGTGGCTAGTGGTAAATCCGTTGGGATTCACAGAGCCTACAATTGGGTGGAAATGAGCACCCCTCTCAGCAGTTGCAATCACACCTGGTGTTATTTTTGATAAGTGTTTTATATTCTGTATCTTGAAGTTTATATGTTGACATATATGTTCATAGTCTATGCAATTTATGAATGGTTTGACCATAAGACTTTCTGTGTGTGTTTTGACCAAAAATGGTGGTTGCATGCTTATAATGGAAAGACCACATATGGCTTGTGTTTTACGAATTGCTATTTATATGCTTACCGATCTAAGTTAGACTTGAAGTCTTCTCTTAGGAGATTGTTCCTATGTTTGTCCTACCCGATGCCTTGGCTAGATTTCCTCCTGAAGGAATCCTTTTGAGACCACTCCCTTACCTTAGAGAAGACCTTCCAATCTGGTCTTCAAAACCTGGTTAAGTTACTTGAGGACCCAAAGAAGGATGTTAGAGGTTAAGTCTCAGAGCCTTGTACGAGGGAGAACGGTCCTCGTAGACCTCAAAATTTTGGTGTTTCGGCACCTAGAGTATCTAGATGTGATTTTTCTTGCACTCGCGAGTCCTGAAACCCTGACCCGCGAGATCCCGAAATGGGAGCGCATGGATAAGAATCTATTGACAGAAAAGATCCCATCAGAAGATTTGCGATCATTCACGATCGTTAGATTGGAGGAAGAGACGATGGAATTAAATGCCTTAACCCCTTTTTCCTTTATCTTCATCAGTAGCGAAGAAATCAGGACCGTAGATCCCCAAGGTCTGTGGGAGTATCTGGACCAATGGTTTTTCCACGTCTACGGAAGAGTGGGAGAGTGCATAGCATGAAACAGATCTGAACCATCAGATCTTAGTTAGAAAACCCGACAGTCATTGGATCTATCAGGAGATGCATGAGGGTTAAGACCTCATGAACGGAGGTGGAAAGTCCCAAAGCAATTGGTATCGGGATCTCGGCATTCGGGAGTTCGGGGGTCCTAAGGATGAAGGTATGGACACTCGACATCAGAAGTTTCAAATTTGTGAAAGGATCTAAGCTGTCTGTTTGAAGGAGGACACGTGTTGTGATATCCTCTCTATCGAGGATTCAGACATCGGGAGTCAGAGCAGGAAGTCTCTTGAATTCGTGAGTGGTGAAGTCGCAAGAAGATCAGAACTGTCTGTCTAAGGAGGACAGGCTGTAGAGATCGAGGGATCTTGTGAACTTGGAGGTTCCCAAGGTGTGAACCCAGGATTTGGGTGCTCCAAGTCACGAGTGGCGAAATCACGAGGAGAAAGGATCACTGTTGGATCCAGGTCACGAGAGGACTGTTGGATCAGAGCCTCATCACACGTATCGTGCATTCAGTGGTTCAGAGGTTGAGAGGACCTCTTCTCGATATCAAAAGTCGCG
>JASDQU010026150.1:46607-58352 GCA_032191745.1 Picea mariana | reverse complement strand
TTAAGTTCTTGGATGTTTTTTTTTCCTTTCTTCCAACAATATAATATTATTTAAACCTCCACAATGTATCACATACCAGTAAATTGAGATCATAAGGTGTGTATGGTGAGTGATTGACCCAAGGGTGGGGGGGTGGGGGATATGGCGATATAATATAATATTACTACACCCTCACTGAAGTATCAAGTATTTGGAGATTGAGGATTTAAGGTGTGCATGGAGTTGGTATACTCAGGGGCCGATATGAGACAAGTAAATTAAATGAAGGTGCATGTGTTAAACTATATACCTAGAGGTAGGGGACCAATATATATTAAATTAATATTGAAACTCCACGGGGATATCAGGTATATAGTGATGGAAAGGTTAAAGATGTGCATTATGGGTGATATAATCTGGGGTCAATATATATAATATAATAATGTTAAACTCCCCGGAGTATCATGCACCGAGAAATAGAACATGATGGAGAGAATGGAAAATTATATGTCTAGGAGGTGGTACAATTATATTATAGAATTGATTTAGTACAATCTAGGTGTATTATAATATATAATATTATTGTTAGTATTACCACTGGAATATCGGATCTTGGTACATGGTAAAAAGGAATTTTTGGTGGGTAATATACTCAGGCTCTGGTTAAATATAATTATAAACAATAAACCCTAACAGTACATTAGGATCATAAAGTAAAAGGGGAAAGTAAACCATCGGTAATTACTGAGCTGGTAAAATGGATTGAGCTAAAATGTTAATATGTGGCGTATTAAATTAATGACGATTAAACATTAAAATTATATATTAAATAAATAAAGTCCCAAGGCATGCATTTTTAATGTAATGATTAATTCATATTCATAAGATTATAAGTGTGGAAGGTGTTTCACCTGGTCTAGTGGCACGTAACCCTACCACATCACATACTTGCCACGTATGATAACACATAGTCTCCTCGTGTAATTACATTTCACCTACCACGTGACAGTGTACGAGATTTTTATTCTCATTAAAATCATTAAAGGGCCATAACTTTTGATCTAGAGTTTAGGATAGAGGAAATTTTTATATCGTTGGAAATCTATTGACGAGAAGAAGACAATGATTCCCTTGGAAAGAGGATTTGAGATGGACGAGGAAAAACAAAATTTTGATACCCTACCTATTTAAGAGGACCTAACGGGAAGGTAGGTTACGGAGTGGTATCAGAGCATGGTTACAAGACTTAGGTTGTATGGGATCAATAAGTTCGATGGTAACAATAAACCATAAAAGAGATAGTTTAATTTAAAACATTTTGTATAAATTATTAAAAGGGATATGACATATTTTACCTTTCTTGGCTCCTTGAATGTTGAATTAAAAAACTGATGCTTTCGGCTACTTCAATAAAATTCTACAGAAAATTATAGTGCTAGTTGTACTCTAATAAATATTGTTGAGTTATTTTGGCAAGGGAATGAAATTCCATTCATAGGTTGTGTGGACCAATCAATACATTTCCAGGAAAATGTTTGGTATTTATAAAATCCTATTTTGAATGATCAGCTAGCAATGGTGTTTGTTTCAGCACATAAGAAGTCACAGCAGTAAGAGAAATGGTAACCTATCCTGGGACGGAAGGGACTTCCCATAATAGAGAAGAAGAGTTGGATGAGAGGAGGATGGTGGAAACTCCTCCAAAATTAGAAGAAACTGTAAGGAGCCTAATGACTGAGCTTCAAATATTTAAGGATGATAATGAAAAAATCATTAGAGAACAAGAAAATAAATTTGAATTAATTGCAATATTGCTACAAATATTGTGTGATATCCAAAGAGAGTTGAAATATGGACCAATAACTAGTGACATTGAGATGCCTCAGTCGAAGAAGACACAAATCCCACCATAAATTCAAAAGCATGGTCGAGAAAAAACAATACAAGAAAAAGTTCCTCCAATAAGGCACATCAAGGTTCCAAGAGACATGTTGCCAGCATGGATTCATCCATGAAATCCCCTAGTGAGAAGGAAGAGAGATATGAGGAATTTTCCAATGACGAGGCATGTTTGGAGTCCCAAAGAAAGTGGGAGAGGAAGAAGCATTCAAAGAGTTCCATACTCGAAGAATTCAAGAAGGCCAAGCCACCTACTTTTGATGGAGAAATAAAAAAGGGGAATAAGCAGAGGCATGGTTATTAGGCCTAAATAAATACTTCATGTTACATGAATACTCTGATGACAGGAAGGATAGAGTATCCATATTTAATCTGAATGGTAAGGCCTCCATCTTGTGGGAGGATCTTAAAAATGTAACATGCATCCATGAGAGAAAGATAACTTGGACGCAATTTGAGGAATGCTTCAAGAAAAAGTACCTATTTGAGAGGTACTATGATGGAAATATAAAGGAGTTCCATGAATTCAATTTTTCCCAACTCACTATGGAAAATTATGTGAACATATTTCTTGAGTTGTTGAGGTATGTGCATTACATCAAGGATTAGAAAGTGAAGATGAAACATGTTCTCAGTGGGATGTTGATCCAAAAATAATTAGATACCAATTATAATATTTAAAACCCCATTTTATCATTTAACTTTATTTAGAATAATTCTTAATCATTTTGAGGTGATTTGCAGAAAAATGATGTTGTGCTTCTTATCCAAAATCTCATAAACTAGTGATTAATTTGAATAATTATGAGATAAAACAACAAAAAGTAAAATAACTAAAATTATACAGTATTCATGTCATAATTCACTTCGTCTTCAAATACCCTTTATATAGTGAGACTACTCTTCATTATCTCAAAGTGTCAAATTACATTACAACATGCACTTACAAAAGCCAATTTTGAAGTCACTATTCAATTCCACTACTCAAACTCAAATATAGAGTTTACCATTGAATTACTTGCGAAATTCTGAGAAAAATGAGTATAAAGTCGACCATATTTTGAACTGGATCAATTTTACTCTCTTTACATGCCAAACGATGCACTATAATGCTCACTAATGTAAATATGGACTAATACTTCTAAATAAAAAATCTTAGCACAAAAATAACATCACCATTGAACTCCTCTCGATAAAATGAGAAAAATGAGTATAAACAAGCCTACAGGAAAATTACTTCATGGCATGTAAATCTATGCAACACATAAACTTAACTTCTCTTTAGCACACACTCGAATGAACTCGTGCCATACCTCTATCTCAGAATCTATGCAACCTCCTCAAGATGTTTTTCGACCTTGGACTGTGTGTCCTCTTGGTCCACATGCCCATAAATAGGCCTGATTTGGAACCAAATCCCAACCTTCGTCCGCACTTCATGCTAACCCATGAAATCAACTTAAATATAATTGGTTTGGCATCCAGTAATGTGTGGTGATATCGAGAAATGGTTAAAATTTTATCAAATAGTATGATAGGTCACGAGATACTCTTATAGATACATCCACAGTACAAGAACAAAGATTCCAAAAGGTAAAGGAATATATCGGCATTCAACTTGGTTTCAAATTGGATGAGATAGAATATCTTCAACATAGAAGGAGATGGGAGTGGATGTTGAGTACATTATTCAGATTCAGATATTGCAGAGGTTTAGTGAGCCAAATTTTGTTATAACATTCAAACTATATATATTACATGGTTACCATATTGTTCGTTTGGTATGGTTTTTTAGCACCCCCATACTCTAGGATGCAGTTACATGGAATACCATATAATCATTTATTATGGGTCAAGGGCTAGGCTCTTGGCCCTTTTCTTCCTCCAATTATTACAATTTTTAACTTAAATATAATCCACAATATATACAGTTAAGAAACAAAGTGATGACACAATGACAAGAGTTGTTTGTGTAAGGTCATGGGAGGTCAAGGGTTCAATTTTCTGGACCCTCAAATTTTGATTAACCTCATCCATAAATGGACAATGGGAGGTTTCCCTATGGCAACCTCTCATTGGTCTATCTTTTCCACATGTCATCACATAACTGGTCCACCTAGACAATATGATTTCCGCATCACCTTGCCAACTTGACATGCCACGTGACCAACTTCTTGTCATGTGTCGCCACATCAGAATTACACGGTTGTATGGTCATGCCACGTGTCACCCTTCCATTGATGACACGTGTCACCTTGACTTTGACCTTTGACTTTTTCCATGTTTTTACCTGAACTTTGAACAATCATAACTTTTTTATATGAACTCCATTTGAGGCGATTTTTGCACCATTGGAAAGATATTGCTGAGCTCTACAAAATGATGTAGTTTTTGAGATAATTTGAGACAGTGGAAGTTTATATTTTTTGGATCCTCCTAGACCTCTATGAGCATTCTGGATCCTCCTAGACTTCAATGAGTGTTCTTTGATCCTCCTAGATCACATATTCCCATTGAAGAAATTTTGGTCCTCCAAAAGTATGAATATTTCAACAAGTTGGTGACGATAAATTTTACTCACTCTTCCATCTTACTTTAATTCTCTTATTTAGTAACTTAGTGATGATGAATCTTCTTCACTCTTCCACCTTGTTGAATATTCTAGGACTAAATATTCATCTTGGATCTTGGATACTAGATCAATGTACTTTTGTCTACTTCTTAAGTGTGGTTCTAAATCTAATTCTTTCGCATATGGTGCTAGTTCAAATCTAGTTTTGGTTCTAGCTCATAGATTTCTTCACAACAAAATTCGGCTCACTAAACCTCTCCAATATCTGAATCTAAATAATGTACTCAACATCCACTCCCATCTCCTTCTATGTTGAAGATATTCTATCGCGTCCAATCTGAAACCAAGTAGAATGTCGATATATTCCTTTACCTTCTGGGATCTTTGTTCTTGTACTATGGATGTATCTATAGGATTATCTGAATGAATTCCCTATAATTTACTCTCTCCTACCCTGAAGAAACTCTAAACATATTCTCTTCCCACTTCACAATATACACACTCCAATTTCCTACATCCGTTTATTTCTTCACCTTCGGTACTTCATAATAAGAATGTTAACTTAGACAATTCGATCCATATATATTCCTTAGTTGATAACAAGACAATTACTATTGTCTACACTTTTATCAAAAGGCTTAGAAATATTTATAATATCCCTCCCACTCCTATAACAAAGAGGCTATATAGAAACCATTTACAATATCCATCTCACTTTAAACAATATATAAGGTGGCCATATAGAACTCCTCTACAAAATTCCTCTTATTCTTAAGAATATATAAGGTGGCTATAAAGAAATTTTACAGAATTCCTCTCTCTTAAAATCTACATGACTAGATTACAATCCTTTTATTACATCAATAGACAGAGAGTATCTACATATGCATATTATCTTGCATTTTACAAATCTACATATTTACAAATATCTCTTTTGATGGATGGTCTATTCATGGACTCATCCTTCCTTTAGTATTGGAAAGAGTCTCACAACTTCCTATCTCTGACAATTCCTATGACATTGATGTTGAATCTAACATTAAATATGATGTTGAATCCACAAAACCATTAGACCAAATTATAGGTCTTCCCAGTAACCTATATAACCTCTCCTTCCAAGCACCAAGAACTAGTGTTGTGTCTTGAGTAGCTTCCCTTGAATACACAAGTACTTGACCATCCTGGAATACGACTGCATATCCTTCATCTTCAAAAGCTACAACTGAGAGTAGGTTTAATTTTAAATATGGAACACACAACATATGTTATATTCCCATAAATCCTCTCAACTCAAGATGGAATCTTACATATCCATACTCTGGTGTTAGTTCTAGATCCTACATAGAAATCTGTGTTGATCTTTGAAAAATTCAGGAATACTGATCTCATTCTGGTCATGTGGAGAGATGAGCCACTATCCATGAACCATTCCTTGATGTCTTCACATGTCACTCTATTAAGACCAACCATTAAGAAGTATTCTTTCTCAAATATTTCAGAAACACTATTAAATTCATTTGGGGCTCATGCTTGTCTTCTTGCAAGTTCCTTTACATCATTCTAGTTCTTCTTCAAACATAAGTGTGGATAAAGTGTCCAACATTTATCAATATGATTTCCACTCTTACCACAGTAAGATAATAGTTTCTTGTTTCCATCTTGGAACCACGATCCCTTCTTTTCATTCCCCCTTTTCATTTTCTTTTGAGAAATAACATTTACCTTCAACCTTGTTCTTGGATGGATTTTCTTGCACAAACTATCTTCTTCAAAATTTCTCTAGATCATGGTTACTAGTTCCATAGGAAGCACATGGATACATATACCATTTACCTACCTTACCAATGGGATAATTCTTCAATCCCTCTTTAGAATGCACATCTTTTTCTGAAGATTATTTACATATGTTACCTTTCACTGGGCTTGAAGGTAATACTAACTTCTTATGAGGGGCATATTCATCTCAAATTATCCTTACTTTAGTCATCCTTGAGAATTCTCCATCTTCACAGGAAAAATAATAATATGAGGAATCATCCTTCTCGATCATTCCCTTTGAAGGAGTCAGTTTCTCTTGCATTAGAGACTTTACATCCTCTACTTTCCAATCTTCATGGAATGATGTTTATGGTGCCTATATCTGATCCTTGGCCTACAACTTCCTTTCCAACTCATGAAAATACCTCTATGTAATTTCTCATGACATATCAGTCGATCTTGCAACTTTTGCTTCTCTTCCCAGAGAGTTTGCAGTTGCATCCTTAACTCTGAATTCTCCTTCAGAATATGTCAATTAATGTTCTTATGTAGCCTTAACCTCATGAGAGATTTATTCATTTTTCCTCTCAACAATAGCCTTCAAAATAATCACCAATATTGAGTCTTTGACCTTCTCACATCAAAAACTTGCAAATTCACGTAAAAAACTGGCTATGATACCATTTGATATGAAAATACTTAGATACTAATTATAATATTTAAAAACTCATTTGTCATTTAACTTGATTCATAATAACTCTTGATCATATTGAGGTGATTTGTAGAAACATGATATTTTTCTTCTTATCGAAAATATCATAAACTACTGATTAATTTGACAAATTATGTGATAACACTACATAAAATAAAAGAAACTCAAATTATACAATATTCATGTCATTATTTACTTCATATTCAAATCTCATTTAGATAGTGACATTGTTCTTCATTATTTCAAAATGTCAAATTACATTACAACATGGACTTACRAAAGCCAATTTTGAATTCACTCTTCAATTATGTTGCTCAAACTAAAATATAGAGTTTACCATTGAATTCCTTGTGAAATTCTAAGAAATATGAGTATAAAGTCGACCATATTCTGAACTCGCTCAATTTTACTCTCTTTACACTCCAAATGATGCACTATGGTGTTCTTTAATGGAAATATGGAATAATATTTCTAAATAAAACATCCTAGCACAAAAATAATATCACCGTTGAACTCCTCTCAAGAAAATGAGAAAAATGAGTATAAACAAGTCTATGTTTGGACAAAGTGCCTCATTGCACAAAAAATTATGCAACACATAAACTTAGCTTCTCTTTGGAACACACTCCAATGAACATGTACCATACCTGTGTCTTGAGATCCATGCATCCTCCTTGAACTTTGTGTTGACCTTAGATTGTGTGTCCTTTCAGTCTACAAACCCATAAACAGGCCTAGGACGAAACTGAACCCTAACCTCCATACAAAATTCATGCTAACCTAGATAATCAGCTTAAATATAATCGGTTTGGAATCATGTTGGCACTAGGCTGAAGAGGAAAGAAGAACGATCGTAGAAAAGAAATCGTGCAAAAAACTGAAGTAACAACTGACAGAAGAACATCACACGCGCATGCAAGAAAGTGTGCACAAAGGAAAGAGGCAGTTGGAGGAGCAGCACGCGTACGGGAAAAATACCTAACGTAAGAAGGGTTAGGGTTTTTGTAATACTCTGAAAGAGGCTAGAGAACCCGAAATGTATAAATATAGATACGAAAGTATCATAAAGAATATTTTGTTAGAAGTTGTGAGCAATTTTCTGTAATGTTCTGAACTGATACGAACTGATTTGTAAGTTGTTGAGAAAAGAAGACCCAAGGGGGGGTGGATCTAAGGATTAGACCACAAGCTGTGGACCCTGGTGCGATTTAGTTTGCCTCACACAGATCCTACCCAATTTTGTGGAGACTTGTAAGCGCGAGGTGCCAAAAATGCAAAGCTATCATAATACAAGAGCCAAGAGACAAATATTTGTGGACGTAGCCCAGGAGGGGGTGAACCACGGTAACTCTTGTCTAATGTGTTAAATGTATACATGATTCTTCTTTCTTTCAACAATTGATGGTTAAATTTGATTGATGAGCTATTACTTGGCTATGAATCTACTTATAGTTAACTATAATTAACCTGTGGGATATTCATATGCGAATCCAAGGAATAAGTACTCTCCCTTACAGCTCATGGTATCTGACCCTATCCGAGGAACCCCTATCCCATGCTTTTTCCTAGGCTGTAAACCCATGAGTCTTATAGCCACCCATTTAAAGTTATCTCAAGTGAGATTGCGTTGTGCTTTCTGGCGCTGTGTTTCCTTCTGGTTTTCTAGGAGGGTTGATAGTTTTAGAGGCTTTGTTGGAACCCCGAGTGACATGAACCCTGGGTCAATAACTCAGAAAGCCCCCGAAGGGAAGAAGTGTCCAACAAATGGTTCCATTACCATGTTAAGAGGAACAAGAAAGGATTGAGTAAATGACATGGAATGAATAAAGAATTGAAGGAAGAGAAATGAACCATTAAAAGGGGATGTTGAGGCCTTGGAACCCCACAAGAGAAGAAATTAAGGGCTAGTTGAGAACCAAAGAGCTAGAGTTTGCACAAAAAGACAATAGAAACCCCAGGATCACACCATTTAAATACCTAGATAAATACATAATTACATATCTACACGAATTTTTTTCTGTGATTTTCCGCATCTACTATAGGAGTGGATATTAAGGTTAAAGGATACCCACGTGACGAAAGGGATTCGACAGCTAGATTGGACTCCAGTACAGGTCCAACAGCTACAGTAGGTGAACAAGAAATTCACCTGTGCAGTCAACTTTTGGTTTGATAATATTGTGGAAGGATTTATCCCAGAATTGGCCGTGGACACAACAATGTCATACAGCGCAGCCGATCAAGAGTTCCTACGAAGACCTAGAGGAAGGTACATTCGGTCACTATATACTTGTATCAAGATACTTCTATATAAAAAAGGTGTGATGAAAATGGAATAATATAGCTAGACTTCCCTGTGCGCATGGGGGAAGGGGGGAAGAAATGACATATAAAGGAGAAATGGAAGGAGGGAAAGATATGAAGAAGAAGGAGGAGGAACCTTTGGACCCGATCTTGATGGATGACGACCAACTCAAGTGGATATTGGTGTCATCAGGAATGATGTGTAGAGGATAATCCATGAGTCTATGGTGACAAGAATGCCAAACCCACTAACACAGGGAGGATTATGGTGTGAAATATGTAAGAAAATGGGTCACAAACCTTACCACTGCATGATGATGCAGAAATACCAAAAATTCCCCAAGACCTCATATTGCACCTTTTGCAAGCTAGTAGGCCATGACGACAAAGATTGCAAAACTATGGAGTTGATGTGGGAAAGAACATCAGACACATATAGGATACAGGCATAAATGATGACTGGGCAGGTAGCACCACAGTTCAATCAAGATCCAACACCATACAACATGGCACAACAGCAGTATAATACCGCGTCGCAACCTTACAATAACACGCAGCCACAGTACAACCCAGCATAGCCCCAGTACAATTTCCCGCAGTATAACTAGGGACCATAGTAGAACCCACCGCGAGGTGACCGCACATCTTATAGAGGAGCAAGGTGAGCCAAAGGAGGTCTCGAATGTGTCAGAGGACCTATCACATGTCACAATTGCCATCAACCAGGACATTATGCATGGTAGTTTCCACTGCCATCAATGACTTGTATGTATTGTCGCGCATCGGACCACGATATGAAGGACTGTCTAACATTACTTGGAAAAATCCAGGAAAAAAGGAATCAAAATAACCAGAACATTTAGTGGATTTCAACCAAAGTAAGGGATGATGGTCGGACCATCAATATAGTCACTCAAGGAGGAACGAAAATAGGGAACGACGCAGTTTGATAGGAACCAGCGTAGAACCAATGGATAAAGAGGAACACTGACCCCAAAAAGCAGTTTGATGTGCATAAGGAGAAGGAGATTTTTACAGAAGCTCAACAAGAATTCCAGAAGGAGAACATTGTGCTGACCACACAGAAGAGCATAGAAGCCCCAGAATATGAAATGCCACCATCAATGGACCATGCCAACCGAATACAACCTGAGGAAAAAGTAAGTATGATCAAATACCTTTTGCAATCATGCATCAAAATGTTGCATGATCCTTCATCTATCAAGATATTACAAAAAATCCTAGAAAAATGTAGTGGCGAGATGAAACCTAAGCCAGAATTGAAAACTATCAACCACCTACACACAAGAAGAAGAACAAGCAGGGAATTTAGATTAACTACTAACATTGGGGATTTCAATATGGGAGATATTATACTAGATCTAGGATCCAAAGTAAATGTACTACCAAAATATGCATGGAAATGCATGGGAGAACCTACACTGGGATATTCAACCGTTCAATTAAAACTAGAAAATCAACATAGAGTCCTACCAATAGGTAGACTGAAAGGAGTGACGGTAGACCTAGATGGGGTGCGCACTAAGGCAGACTTTGAAGTCATCGAAATAGTAGATGGCACAACACCCTACCTGGCACTACTTGGTCTGGATTGTGCATTTGACAACCAATCCATAATTAAGTTAAAAACTAGAAAAATGACATTTGAGTCAAGGGACTACAGGTTCATAGCCCCACTCAACCCATCAGAAAGTGAAAGGTTCGTAGAACCCACTTTCCTATATTTAGAAGAGATCGTCCAATTGTACAGAACAACTGGGCATGATGCAGATTACATAAACTCAACTGCAGACAGAGTACTCAGTTGGTGAAGCATTATGTCGTGCACAACAGACTCAGACATTGGGTTAGAAAACTGGCAGCAAAGACTACACGAAGTATCTATGAGAAGGTGTTCCAGAATAGACTGTGTAGTAAGATGGATTGGCACAGAAATCAAAGAACCACCCAACTTTCACGGTCTAAATGATTTGGAAACCTTCTTGACACAATATGAAGATGAGGTACTAGAAAACCAGATATTTCTAGCACTGGATTTAGCACTTAAGGCTACACCAGCCAGATGGTGGGGTGCACAGAAAGAAACTATCACAGATTGGTACCAATGTAAGAAATTAATGTGCATAAGGTTCAGAGAAAAATAGACCTATAAAAAACAACATAAATATGACGGACTAGGCACACCAGCAGAACACTTGGAGGTGTGTCAAACATTGTTGAAAATGACGCCACCGGAGGAATGGTCTCACCACTTCATTCATACTTTAGGAGGCATACCAGGGAATTCGTATACGGACCAGGAAATGCATAAAGGAACCAATACATGGGTAACACTCCAATAGAACTCTAAAATCACTTTCTCATTCGACCATGAGAACCCCAACATAGACGCAGCACTGAAACAGATCAGAAACATCATATTCATGGAAGAACCGGAAGTAGAAACTATCACAGAGGTAGAACAACGAAATAAGAAAACAGTCAAGGATCTACTGTCATG
>JASDQU010026150.1:30001-46557 GCA_032191745.1 Picea mariana | reverse complement strand
CCCTTCATTTTGCTGGATAATAATAAAGGAAGGACCTGGCAATTTCTCTGGTGGACGTAGCCCACACTGGGTGAACCACGTAAATCTGTGTCTCTCTTGTATTGTGTGTCTTCTGTGTTTTGTTTCTGCATTTGTTTTATTTTATTGCTCCGCGGTCCTGTTTTTCTAACAAGAAATACCTAACATAAGAAGGGTTAGGGTTTTTGTAATACTTTGAAAGAGGCTGGAGAACCTGAAATGTATAAATATAGATATGAAAGTATCATATAGAATATTTTGTTAGAAGTTGTGAGCAATTTTCTGTAATGTTCTGAAGTGATACGAACTGATTTGTAAGTTGTTGAGAAAAGAAGACCCAAGGGGGGGTGGATCTGAGGATTAGACCACAGGCCATGGACCCTGGTGCAATCTAGTTTGCCTCACACAGATCCTACCCAATTTTGTGGAGACTTGTAAGCGCGAGGTGCCAAAAATGAAAAGCTATCATAATACAAGATCCAAGAGACAAATATTTGTGGACGTAGCCCAGGAGGGGGTGAACCACGGTAACTCTTGTGTAATGTGTTAAATGTATACATGATTCTTCTTTCTTTCAGCAATTGATGGTTAAATTTGATTGATAAGCTATTACTTGGCTATGAATCTACTTATAGTTAACTATAATTAACCTATGGGATATTCATATGTGAATCCAAGGAATAAGTACTCTCCCTTACGACTCATGGTATCTGAATCTATCCAAGGAACCCCTATCCCATGCTTTTTCCTAGGCTGTAAACCCCTGAGTCTTATAGCCACCCATTTAAATTTATCTCAGGTGAGATTGCGCTGTGCTTTCTGGCGTTGTGTTTCCTTCTGATTTTCCAGGAGGGCTTATAGTTTTAGGGCTTTGTTGGAACCCCAAGTGACATGAACCCTGGGTCAATAACTCAGACAACCCCCGAAGGGAAGAAGTTTCCAACAAATGTTTCCATTACCATGTTAAGAGGAACAAGAAAGGATTGAGTAAATGACATGGAATGAATAAAGAACTGAAGGAAGAGAAATGAACCATTAAAAGGGGATGTTGAGACCTTGGAACCCCACAAGAGAAGAAATTGAGGGCTAGTTGAGAACCACAGAGCTAGAGTTTGCACAAAAAGACAATAGAAACCCCAGGATCACACCATTTAAATACCTAGATAAATACATATTTACATATCTACACAAAAAAAAATTCTGTGATTTTCCGCATCTACTATAGGAGTGGATATTAAGGTTAAAGGATACCCACGCGACGAAAGGGATTCGACAGCTAGATTGGACTCCATTACAGGTCCAACAGCTACAGTAGGTGAACAAGAAATTCACCTGTGCAGTCGACTTTTGGTTTGATAATATTGTGGCAGGATTTATCCCAGAATTTTCCGTAGACACAACAACATCATACAACGCAGCCGATCAAGAGTTCCTATGAAGACATAGAGGAAGGTACATTCAGTCACTATATACTTGTATCAAGATACTTCTATATAAAAAAGGTGTGATGACAATGGAATCATATAGCTAGACTTCCCTGTGCGCATGGGGAAAGGGGGGAAGAAATGACATATAAAGGAGAAATGGAAGGAGGGAAAGATATGGAGAAGAAGGAGGAGGAACCTTTGGACCCGATCTTGATGGATGACGACCAACTCAAGTGGATATTGGTGTCATTAGGAATGATGTGTAGAGGATAATCCTACCAATATAAGGTGAATACCAAGAAGAGAGCCGTAGTCGAGAGGAAAGGCTTGGCCAACGATGAGGAAGAGGTAGAGGATCTCCAAGTTGTGGAGAAGATTGAGGAAATCTTTCACGTCGCATATGAGAGGAAAACAAGAGGCCGAAGAACAGAAGGAGACAACAACCATTCCCTCAATATTAATGTCAGTGTGGAACCCATAAACCCATGTGCGACCAATACACCAAAAATAACACCACCGTTTAGACAACCAAAGTTCAAAGGAAGTCCAACAACAGGAAGTACATCGACACAAATGGAAACAACTGGAGGATCCAGTTCATGCAACCTTAGTCAAAAATCTACACCATGCAGAGGAGGGAGTAGCTTATTATTTGCAATGACAAGACACGACCCTACTATCAGATTACTAGAGTTTCGAGGAGAAGCAACAGAATACCCTGAGAAGCATCTGTTCATTTGCACAAATATTTGGGAAGCAAAGCAGATCACTGGTGAAGATATTAAACTCGCCCAGCTAGCAATCACGCTAAGGACCACACACTAGACTAGAACATGAGTCTAGACATGAACAGTGTTCCTAGAACGATAAGGACACTAGATGACGTTAAGAAACTACTGATCAATGAGTTCCAGAAGCCGACCTTAGAGGATCAATACATGAATGAGATGATCAAAATACGACAGAAACCAGGAGAATCGGTATGGGAGATTGATCAAAGATTCAAACGATTAAAAGGAAAGTTAAAATACCTTATGATCGATATGAAACATCTCTCTTGTTTTTCAACTCACTACTCCCACACTTAAAATATCTGTTATGACAACAGAAGTTTTAGATGCAGGTAGAGGCTCTGCAGGCATCCCTACAATTGAAAGAGAATTAGTACGAGCAGACGGACCCGGCTATCAAAGAACTAAAGGAGGACCTAAAGAAATTAACATTTCAATTGAACCAGAATAAGAACAAGGACAAACAAGAAGCAGTTTGGTGCACTACCTGCAGGACAAAAGGACACCATAAGAATGAATGCCCAACATTCTCACAGTATATGGCGACAGGAATGCCAAACCCACTAACACAGGGAGGATTATGGTGTGAAATATGTAAGAAAATGGGTCACAACCCTTATCACTGCATGATGATGCAGAAATACTAAACATTCCCCAAGACCTCATATTGCACCTTTTGCAAGCTAGTAGGCCATGACAACAAAGATTGCAAAACTATGGAGTTGATGTGGGAAAGAACATCAGACACATATAGGGTACAGGCATAAATGATGACTGGGCAGGTAGCACCATAGTTCAATCAAGATCCAACACCATACAACATGGCACAACAGAAGTATAATACCACGCTGCAACCTTACAATAACACGCAGCCGTAGTACAACCCAGCATAGCCCCAGTACAATTTCCCGCAGTATAACCAGGGACCATAATAGAACCCACCGCGAGGTGACCGCACAGCTTATAGAGGAGCAAGGTGAGCCAAAGGAGGTCTCAAATGTGGCAGAGGACCTATCACATGTCATAATTTCCATCAACCAGGACATTATGCATGGGAGTTTCCACTGCCATCAACGACTTGTATGTATTGTCGCGCATCGGACCACGATATGAAGGACTGTCTAACATTACTTGGAAAAATACAGGAAAAAAGGAATCAAAATAACCAGAACATTTAGTGGATTTCAACTGAAGCAAGGGATGATGGTCGGACCATCAATATAGTCACTCGAGGAGGAACGAAAACAGGGAACGACGCAGTTTGATAGGAACCAACACAGAACCAATGGATAAAGAGGAACACCGACCCCAAGAAGCAGTTTGATGCGCATAAGGAGAAGGAGATTTTTACAGAATCCCGGCAAGAATTCTAGAAGGAGAACATTGTGCTGACCACACAGAAGAGCATAGAAGCCCTAGAATACGAAATTCCACCATCAATGGACCATGCCAACGGAATACAACCTGAGGAAAAAGTAAGTATGATCAAAGACTTTTTGCAATCATGCATCAAAATGTTGCATGATTCTTCATCTATCAAGATATTACAAAACATCCTAGAAAAATGTAGCGGCAAGACGAAACCTAAGCCAGAATTGAAAACTATCAACCACCTACACACAAGAAGAAGAACAAGCAGGGAATTTAAATTAACTACTAACATTGGGGATTTCAATATGGGAGATATTATACTAGATCTAGGATCCAAAGTAAATGTACTGCCAAAAGATACATGGAAATGCATGGGAGAACCTACACTGGGATATTCAACCGTTCAATTAAAACTAGAAAATCAACATAGAGTCCGACCAATAGGTAGACTAAAAGGAGTGACGGTAGACCTAGATGGGGTGTGCACTAAGGCAGACTTTGAAGTCATCGAAATAGTAGATGGCACAACACCCTACCTAGCACTACTTGGTCTAGATTGGGCATTCGACAACCAAGCCATAATTAACTTAAAAACTAGAAAAATGACATTTGAGTCAGGGGACTACAGGTTCATAGCCCCACTCAACCCATCAGAAAGTGAAAGGTTCATAGAACCCACTTTCCTATATTTAGAAGAGATCATCCAATTGTACAGAACAACTGGGCATGATGCGGATTACATAAAACCAACTGTAGACAGAGTACTCAGTTGGTGAAGCATTATGTCATGCACAACAGACTCAAACATTGGGTTAGAAAATTGGCAGCAAAGACTACACGAAGTATCTATGAGAAGGTGTTCCAGAATAGACTGTGTAGTAAGATGGATTGGCACATAAATCAAAGAACCACCCAGCTTTCACGGGCTAAATGATTTGGAAACCTTCTTGACACAATATGAAGATGAGGTACTAGAAAACCAGAGATTTCTAGCACTAGATTTAGCACTTAAGGCTACATCGGCCAGATGGTGGGGTGCACAGAAAGAAACTATCACAGATTGGTACCAATGTAAGAAATTAATGTGCATAAGGTTCAGAGAAAAATAGACCTATAACAAACAACATAAATATGACAGACTAGGCACACCAGCAGAACACTTGGAGGTGTGTCAAACATTGTCGAAAATGACGCCACCGGAGGAATGGTCTCACCACTTCATTCATACTTTAGGAGGCATACCAGGGAATTCGTATACGGACCAGGAAATGCATAAAGGAACCAAGACATGGGTAATACTCCAATAGAACTTTACAATCACTTTCTCATTCGACCATGAGAACCCCAACATAGACGCAGCCCTGAAACAGATCAGAAACGTCATATTCATGGAAGAACCGGAAGTAGAAACTATCACAGAGGTAGAACAATGAAATAAGAAAATAGTCAAGGATCTACTGTCATGCTACCATATACAGGAGGATGCTCCAGATGAAGACGTTTTGTGTGATATTCAAATCGAAGAAGTTGAAGGTGAGAGACATATGGAAGGACCACCCTTAGAGTCAGAGGTCATATATGTTCCAATAAAGGTAAAGAAGGTTAGAATAGGGACTGTCGCACAGCCCAAGATGGTCAACATTGGAGACTACTGGGATGAACAGACACTAGAAAGCATCACATAATTGTTGTGTGAATACAACGACCTCTTTACCACAAGCTTTACAGAGATGAAAGGCATAGCAGGAGAATTAGGAGAAATGAAGATACCACTCATACCTGATGTGAGACCCATTAAACAATGACCATATAGATTGAATCCCATATATAAACAAAAAGTTAAAGATGAGATCGATAGGATGCTTGAGGCCAGCATCATCGAACCAGTCGAAGAATTAGAATGGATAAGTCCAATGGTAGTACAGGACAAGAAACAGGGAAGAGGGATCAGAATATGCATCGACTTGCAGAAGTTGAACGATGCATGCCTACATGACCTATTCCCCACGTTATTCATGGACGAAGTACTCGAGAACGTAGGAGGCCACGAAGCCTACTCATTTACCGATGGATTCTCAAGATATCATCAGATTAAGATAGAACAGGAGGATAGACACAAGACCACGTTCGCAACTGAATGGGGATCTTATCAGTGTACAGTCATATCGTTTGGATTGAAGAATGCACCCATGATATTTTCTAGAGTAGTCATCGCAGCATTTAAGGAGTTCATCCATAAATTCCTCGAAGTATACCTGGATGATTGGACGTTCTACAGCCTATTAAAAAATCATGTGGAAGTATTATGACTGATGTTAGAACGATGCAGACAGTGCCATATATCACTAAATATCAAGAAATACATATTTGGGACATCGTTTGGGATACTATTGGGACACATAGTATGCAAAAAGGGTTTGCTAGTAGATCCGACAAAAATTGCATTCATTGTTAATATACCAACGCCAAAAACAATTTGCCAACTTGGAGCGGCGTTAGGACATATAGGATATTACAGAAAATTCATCAAAGGATATGTGCAGATTACAACACCAATGGAAAAATTGTTAAGGAAGGATACAAAGTATCAATGGAATGACGAATGCTAACATGGTCTAGATACCTTAAAGAAGAAGATGGTCACTGCACCAATATTGGTATTTCCATATTGGGAGAAGACATTCCATGTACATGTAGATGCATCAGCGATCGCACTCGAAGCTATATTGGCACAACCAGGAGTAGGAGACTTGGACCACCCATGATCTGAAATTTAACTTGATCTAAAATTCAAGATCTTTTAACCATTATTTGCATGTGAATTTTTAACAATTTATCACCTTTATAATGCAAAATTAAAGAACTTTCATCAAACACATGAACAAGAACAACATGTAAGCAAACCATCCATGAACAAGAATTGTTAACAGAGTTCACCAGACTTCCTGGCTACATCTACAGGTCCACTCCAACTGTAAGACCGCTCTTTAATTAATCTCAAATGCTTAAAAATTACAAAGAAAGGATAACATAAGAGCTCCCAAAAACCAACTTTCAGATCTACGATTCTGGGTAGAAACAGACATCATAAGTGGCTAGAAAATGTCATTCTGCAACTTTTGACTGTAAACTCAAGTATGCTTGGCTCGCTCAAATGGGCTCTGGAGGTTCTTTTCTGTTCGGCTACTCTTATGACAAAACATATAGCATCTTCAGAATCCTCTTGAAATTATGCAACTTTTGAGTATAAATTTGATCTATTTCTGAGCAGGTCGCCTGGGACACCTCCTAGCATGGAGTCCAATGCAGTCTCTACCTGTCAGATCCATACAGTCTTGAAAAGCGTGTGAAATCCTGCTCTGGAGGCAATTTTCTATTTGGCTACTCTGATGAAGAAATAGAGAGCATATTTGGAATCCTCTCGAAATTCTGCAACTTTTGAGTATAAATTCAATCTATTTCTGAGTAGGTCGCCTGGGACACCTCTTGGCACGGATTCCAATGCAACCTCTACCAACTTCCCCCTGACTCATTTTGCGTGCCCGACTAAATAAGAAGACTCGCTAACCAGTTCGCAAAACTTAGCGAACCTCCTCCAGATTTGGCGGTAACTGCCAGATTTGGTGGAATCCGCCAAACTGCTAGGCTTCTAGAATGTGACACATGGTGCCTCCTGATTGGGCCACATGTCAACCTCTCATTGGCTAATGCCACATCACCCTGTTAACGTCATCATCTGTACGGATGACATCATCACCTGTACGGCCTACCACGTGTCACATGTTGATGTCATCATCTGTACGAATGAGGTTATCATCTATACGGCCTGCCACATGTCACATCCTCAAGCTGCCACATGTCATGTTAACGTCAGCATCCGTACTGCTGACATCATCAGTACGGCCTGTTCACTGTTTGACTTTTTTTCGTTGTTTTCGAAAAACTTCAGTGTCATAAATTCTTCATATGAGCTTCGTTTGATAAAGTAAATATATGGCCAGAATCAAGAGAACGAGCCGGACGTAATGGCGTTGGTTTCATCCAATTCTGAGAACTTTGATTTTTGAGCATTTTCTAATTTTCTGAGCATTTTTTGGGTCATTCCTAGATCCTCATTTTCTACATTTGATTATTTTCGAGTGGTTTTGGATCCACCTAGATCACACCTCCCCACTGAGAATCTCTTGGACCACCAAAAGCATGAAATCATTCAGAAAATAAGTGAGGACATGTTTGTCTCACTTGTCCTATATCACCTATCCATTCCTCCTGGAACCTGTACATCTGACTCAGTAATACAACAATCAACACTGCACTGACATTGTTAAGTACATTAATCACATTCTTAATCACATCTTTATTCAACATTGTTGGACCCAACCACATACTGCTAATGAGTAATAAGTTGAATATAAACATTGAACATGTGAAAGAAATTGTACCCAAACCATGCTGACTTTTAACCATAGAAACACTATCAACCAAAACAGGTGCATTGTAGTGAAATGACACTTCCTTTTCATGCTTAGGATTCTTTTCTTCCTTACATTGTATAGACATAAGTGCCAAATTTCCACTTGCATTAACAACCCTTTTTAATTGTTGTGTAGTGCCCAATGATTTGTCATTTTTGAATGAATGTGAATGCACTATGTACTCAATTCCTTCTTTAAACAAGTGATACTGATTATGTTCTCGATAGAAGATTGATTTTCGATCATATAAGTACGGACTACCCAACAAAATTCCATAGATATCTAGTGGGACCACATCAAATTCAACCTCAGCTACAAACTTAGATGTAATTGCAAACTTTAGATCACATTGTTGTGTTACTTGTAGTCTTTTATCTTTGCATACCTAACCTAATGGATAAGGTTTCTTGTGTGGTTTTGTTGTTAATACAAATTTCTTAACTACTTCTTCTGAAATAAGATTAAATTGAGATCCACTATCTATGAGTTTGTCAACCTTTGTTTTTTTTGTAATCACTCTTATATGAAACAATGCATTCCTCTTTCTATCCTTAGAATTGTCATCATCTTTAGAAGTAGAAGAACATAAAGAACCAATGTTAGCATTATTATCAACAATAGATTTACCTTTCACACCTACGATTGTTATCTTTGTTTCATCCTTGGAATCTGATCCAAGGTCCTCAACGATAATTGTGGTTGTTTGCTTCCCCTTCCGATCCTTAAACCACTTCAGTTTCATTTCAGGATGTAGCTTCCAACACTTTGCCTCTTCATGCCCTTGCTTTTGACAATGCGAGCATGTAGGTCTCTCATCACCCTTCTTCATTGTAGCTGCATATTTAACTTTCCACTTTTCCTTGCCTTCTTTTGCCTGGACGGGTTCAGCTGAAGAAACATCATGAACAGTCTTCCCTTTTGACTCAATGTGAGTTGCTTGAACACACACCTCATCAAGGTTAGTCAGATTAAACATCAATATCATATGACGTAAATAAGTATGCAATCCTCCTATATATTTGAGAAGAGTTTCCTGAGTGTAGACAGGTATACCAAGTATCAATGCTCTTTTTCGAAATTCTTGTGTGTATTCTTGCACACTTTGTCCCTTACTTTGTCTCAATTCTGTCAATCCATCATAGCTTGCTGCATATACCCTAATGGATAAAATTGTTTTTTAAGTGCTGAAGAGAACTCATACCAAGAGGAAACGATTTTGACTTTTGTGGCAAGATCCTCTTGAGATCTACTCTCCCACCAAATGAGAGTAGTCCCTCCAAGTCGAAGAGAAGCCAACTGAATTTTAACATCATCTTCAGTAAGCTTTTGAATCCTACAATAAACTTCAATTTGACGGATCCAATTGTCCAATTTTTCAGCATTAAGCTCTCGATTATACATAGGTAATTCAAACTTAATATCCAGCTTTAAATGAGGCATATTAAGATCAACTTTTGTTTTTTGCTTTTCAAATGGAGAAGGAATAGAACCATCAAGAAGAGATGGAGAAGTTGGTGGGGTTTTAGGGGGTTTCTCACCACCTCCTTCTTTTTTATCTTTTGTATGAGATGGTCCACCTTGTTCACCTTTCTTTCAATCTTGATATAGCTCCTCTACAATCGTTTGCATTATCATGAAAGCTTTCAGAAATTCCCCTTCAAAAGGGATAGAAGAAGTTGTTTCTTCTCCTTTTGGTGAAGACATCCTTCCTCTTCTTGAACCAATCTCTAGATCAAACTCTTCAAGTTCTCCTTCACCACGCTAAAGCTTGGATCTTGTTAACATCAACTCACAAAGAAATGGTTAACCTCGCTCTGATACCAACTTGATCTGAAATTTAACTTGATCCAAAATTCAAGATCTTTTAACCATTATTTGCATGTGAATTTTTAACTATTTATCACCTTTATAATGCAAAATTAAAGAACTTTCATCAAGCACATGAACAAGAACAACATGTAAGCAAACCATCCATGAACAAGAATTGTTAACGGAGTTCACCAAACTTCCTAGCTACATCTCCGGGTCCACTTCAACAGTGAGACTGCTCTTTAATTAATCTCAAATGCTTAAAAATTACAAAGAAAGGCTTACATAAGAGCTCCCAAAAAACAACTTTCAGATCTGCGATTCTGGGCAGAAACAGACATCATAGGTGGCTGGGAAACGTCATTCTGTAACTTTTGACTGTAAACTCAAGTATGCTTGGTTCGCTCAAATGGGATCTGGAGGCACTTTTGGGTTCGGCTACTCTGATGACGAAACAAATAGCATCTTTGGAATCCTCTGGAACTTCTACAACTTTTGAGTATAAATTCGATCTATTTCTGAGCAGGTCGCCTGGGACACCTTCTGGCACGGATTCCAATGCACTCTCTGCCTGTCAAATCTGTACAGTCTCGAAAAGCGTGTGAACTCCTCCTCTGGAGGCACTTTTATATTCAGCTACTCTGATAAAGAAACAGAGAGCATATTCGAAATCCTCTCGAAATTCTGCAACTTTTGAGTATAAAGTTGATCTATTTCTGAGAAGATCACCTGGGACACCTTCTAGCAAGGATTCCAATGCAGCCTCTGCCAACTCCCCTTGCCTCATTTTGTGTGCCCGGCTAAATAAGCAGATCCACTAATCAGTTTTCCAAATTTAGCAAACCTTCTCCAGATTTGGCAGTATCCGCCAAACTGCTAGGCTTCTAGAAGGTGACACGTGACACCTCCTGATTGGGCCACATGTTAGCCTCTCATTGGTTGATGCCACGTCACCCTATTGACGTCATCACCTGTACGGCCTGCCACATGTCACCTACTAATGTCATCGTTCATACAGATGATGTCATCATTTGTATGGCTTGCCACGTGTCACATCCTCAGGCTGCCACGTGTCATGTTGACATCATCATTTGTACTGCTAACGTCATCAGTACGCCTGTTGACTATTTGACTTTTTTTCGTTGCTTTCTAAAAACGTCAGAGTGTCATAACTTCTTCATACGAGCTTTGTTTTAGAAAGTCAATATATGGTCGGAATCGAGAGAACAAGCCAGATGCAATGGCACTGGTTTCATCTAATTCTGAGAACTTTGCGTTTTGAGAATTTTCTAAGCCTAGGGACCCTTCTGAGACTTTTGGGTCATTCCTAGATCCTCATTTTCTACATTTGAGTATTTTCGAGCGGTTTTGGATCCACCTGGATCAACCCAATAGCGTTTGCAAGTACAAAATTATCAGATTCATAACAGAATTATAACACGACAGAAAGAGAGGGCCTAGCTATGGTTTATGCACTACAAAAGTACATACATTATCTATTGGGAAAACACTTTAATATGTTTACATATCACTCAGCCCTGAAATACCTAGTCAACAAGCCAGTGTTGGGGGGGGAGAATCTGTCGATGGTTATTAATATTTCAAGAATTTGACTTTGAGGTAATAGCTAAACCAAGAAAACTGAATGTAGGGCCTGACCACCTATCGAGGGTCACAAATGGAGAGGAACCAACAAATTTAGAATACAACTTTTTAGATGCACAACTATTCTCAGTACAGATTGTTGATGATCACTTCACAGAGATCATCCAATACTTAAGCACAGGTACTGGGCCACAAGAATATACCACTGCGTAGAAGAAGAACCTGGTAGTCCACACAACTGACTATCAATTGATCGTAGGACATCTATACAAGATGGGCGCAGATAGCATCTTATGAAGATACGTACTAGCCCATGAAAGACCAAGAATTTTTGCAGAAGCCCACAGGGGAATAGTAGGAGGAAATTATATAGGAAAAGCTATCGCGCAGAAGCTTCTATGCATAGGACTATGGTGGCAAACGATCCACAGAGACTTGAAAGAATATTGTCAGCAATGTGACGTCTGTCAAAGAGTAGGCAAACCCAATAGAAGGGACAAGATGTCACTATGACCACAAGTGACACTTCATGCATTCGACAATTGGGCAATAGACTTCATGGGACCTATTAAACCACCAGCCAAATGAACGGGGGTGAGATACATTATCACCGTGATGAAATACCTAACAAGATGGGAAGAAGCTGCGCCAGTAAAAGATTGCAGCACAGAGACAATTGTACACTTTCTGTTTGAATAGGTAATTACTAGATTTGGGTGCCCAATAATTTTGATGAGCGACCAAGGAACACACTTCATAAATAGCACCATCCAAGCGATGTTGCAAGAGTTTGAAGTTCATCACCAGAAAAACACACCGTATCATCCAAAGGAAAATGGCATGATAGAAGCCTTCAACAAAATCCTAGAAAACGCCTTTATAAAGATATGCAATGTCAATAGGGATGATTGGGATCTCAAGTTACCAGCAATACTATGGGCATATAGAACCACATGTAAAAATCTAACTGGCCACACACCATTCAAACTAGTATATGGTCAAGAAGTAGTAATGCCCTTAGAATTTTTAATACCTAGCCTACGTATAACAACCATTACACAAATGACAGAATGAGGCACAATACAGGAAAGACTGAATCAATTATTTTCAATGGAGGAAGACCGAATCTTGGCAAGATTCCATCAACAAGTACAGAAATCAAGAGACAAAGCTTGGCACAACTGCCACATCAAGAGGAAGACATTCAAGGAAGGAGATCTAGTATCACTCTATGATAGTAAAGCGTTACAACACCCAAGGAGGATGAGAATGCATTGGCTAGGACCATGCGAGGTAAAATCTATCACGGACGGAGGAGATATACAGTTAAGAGATCTATCGGGTACATACCTCAGAGGAATGGTTAATGGGAGTCGGATGAAGCTGTATAAAGACATTCGACCACCCATCACGCAGTCAAAAAAAAAAGGAGAGGAAATGCATAACCACATATGAAACACAAATCCAACAAGGGAAAAGATAACAACCATATCGAAAAAGGAAACACATGGGAAAGACAAGAAAAAACAAACTGACAGGACAAAAAAAAGCAAAGTTAGAGAAAGCTAAGGATGGAGGGGATGCCACATTAAACGTGCCAACTGGAGACAACAGAGCAGGAATAATGGCAAGTATGAAACCACCGCAGATGCATTGAACCTACAGTTTTGGTGCATTAATCACACGAGGGAGGAAAACATCCTCGACAAGCTTCATGGCGAGCCCATATAACACATGAGCACAACAGCAATTAGTCTATTCATGGACCAAAAACAGGAAAAGAGAAATGACAGCAAGAACGAAGAGAGTGAAACCACAGAGCTTGCCAAAGCCCTTCAAACCCCACAAACGTTCGACAAACACCATTATGGCACCACCGAAACTTGCAGAACCAGGCCATACAGCTAGATCAACCAGGTCTTAGACAAGGTTGCAAGCACCACTAGAAGAAAGAGAATAGCAGCCCCCAGAAATCGTCGATATCGACGAAATCCCACAGCCAAAGGAAATTCCAGTAGAGTCTACACCCATGCTTGAAGAGGCCCCGAAACTACAAACAGAGGCAATGGAACAGAATACACCAGTAGCAACACATGAGCCCCAACACAAGGAAGAAAAAACCCACCAGGAAATACCACAAAAGAAAGTCGAAGTAGTTGTAGGAGCCACTAGAAGTGCACAAAACTCGGATGCAACAGTGCAACCAGATGCCCCACAAGGACCCATCCAAGATGCTATTTTGGCTGAGCCGACGGCGGAAATGGCCATGGCTTGGGAAGAATGGATGGCGAAGGAGCAACCAAAATCTATTGGAACCTCGAACCAACCACGGCGGCAGGAGGTCCGAATTCAGATACCAAGCTCACCTCGAAAGAAACCAGCCGCAGAGATTGTGCTACCTATCATACCAGAGGGAGTACAGGTGGACCCACAAATATTAGGTCACATTGGGAAGCTCAAGTTTTTTTACCATGATGTAGCAGATGACACTAAACATACAAAGCTTGCACCGCAGATTTTTATGCAGAAAATAGTCATGAACCAACTCGAAGAATCCATCACTCAGCCACACCAGTGGGCCACTAGACTGGACAGAACAAGAATTCTAGGGTTGCTGAAGATACCACACTTTGACAGAGGCCAATATGCGACGACATGCGTAAAAAAACTGTTATAATTTATGCATGGAGGAGATATATGGCTAGACAAACCCATCCACATAATGGTCGAACTTATCACTTAGATAACAGGCTTACCCACCGGGGGTATGGATCCCGCACTGATCCTAGATGATAAGTCCAAGGAAAAGCATTGGCAGAAGAGATGAAAAATAAATACGACACCGACAGGGGAACAAGAGGCATTATAATTAAACATATCAACGATGTCGCGACACAATTGGGCACAAAGATTTTAGCCTGCAAACTGCTACGAAAATTCCACAAAGACGAAGTACTGGTAGGAGTCATTGTTGTGGCAGCTCAGTGCGCAGAAGGCACCTTCATGAGTTCGGCGCCATACCTATCAAACTTGTTCCAAATAGACTGTAAATACACACAGGACACAAGTATGTAATTTAATTACACATGGTTTATCACTCTCATAGCTTTCATGGGATGGCGAGAACTAGAATACGTCGTCTTTTCTACCACACAATAGCCAGGGGGAGAAAGATCACGTCCTAAGAGCTGGGCCACTAGCCAAGCAAAAGAAGGAGAATGGAATTGTATTCGAAGAATACCTATGGGAGATATAGGAAGCCATTGGTCGAGCATGGAGAATAACACTAGAGGATGTCACATGATACAGAGACATTGTTAATTTCTGGGCTAGGCAACAAGCCATGTGGATACAACCAAGGCAAGACCCAGATAAAAACTAGCTACAAATGTGCTACTGTGTCACTGAGGGTGATATCGACATGATCATCAGCGAATGGCCTGATGAATGGAGGATCCCAACTATACCTAGAGGAGTACCAACACAAACAGCAGAAGGAGGGGCTCCATAGGTAGAGACATAGCCTCCACAAGTCCCAGTACCTTAGAGAAGAAGAACGGGCCAACCCAAGTCAACTCAGGCAGATGACGACTCACAAAAGCCAGGGACCTAGAAGGGAGGAACATAAATCACCTAGCCAACCAATGGACAGAAGAAACTGGCTGAGGGAACACAGGAAACTGCATCGAACCCCATCACACAGGAACCAGGGGGAGCTAAGAGACCAGCAGCACAGGACACAGGGGCATGCAAGAAAATGAAGGCACAATTACCACCACCGAATTACACAATCATGGATGATGATGGAGATATGATTTCTAGGATGGTCCAAGACTACCTTGCAGAAGACTTCAATCATGTTGCACACCACTGTGACGAACTACAGAAGGAACTAACAGAAATGGGACAACTCCTTAAAAAATTTGGGGAAGCTCAGATCACGAGCACCAACAGAGGCACAGAGCCATCGACCGCACATGCCACAGAAAGGGTGGAGGTAGAAGAATGCGACCCATTTATTTTGATACCACATGCACATTCGACAGTCTACATAGAATGCGACCCATTTCATTCGATACCACATGCACATTCCACGGTCTACATATAGCCTAGCATGTTGTGAATGGATGAAATTGTGGGACAGACACCACTAAAGGATTTGAATCATATCCAATTGGTCTTCACATGGTTGCCATCAAATGCATTACACAAAATACATGTGAGTGTTTACCATGAGATGTAGGCTCGAGCACATAAAAACTTAGTCGAGCTACAACAAGCAAAAAATAAGCGGGAAGCATCGAAAACAGTTTGCACACAGGCTCAATCAGAAACCAAGGAGGAGAAAGAATGCAAAAACGAAATGGAAAGCAGAGTGGAAGAATTTTTTGGGAAAATTCCAACTACTGCGCAAAGAAATGAACTCCCAGCCACAGAGAAGATCGATTAGATTGCACAGGCAATTGATTAATATCAAAAGGAGATCAAGACTCTCTGCAAACAAATTAGACTGACAACTCCACCACCAGTGAAGGAACAAAGGAAGTAGGAAGAAGCAATGCAACTGCAGGAGTTGGAAAAAAAGGTCAACTCGGTAGCCAACTTGTTGGATAAATAAATGAAACTTTGGACAAGGCTGGAAGAGGATCCACAAGTCCAACACTGGGACAAGGAGGAGGAGAGGATCAATACAACGATCCAAGAACTCAAGCAATGACATAAGACCTTACCAATCCCCAAACAATTCAAGGGAACATAAGAGTTGAAGAAGATACAGGCATAAATTATCACTATGCAAACACAGAAACAGGAGCATTGGGCTCAAATAGAACCATTACAGGTACGGGTAGCAGAAGTACTTGCGCAGATAGAAGAAGCTAGAAACCAGACAACACAAACTCATCTAGAATGTGTAGGACTGATGAGAGAGGAAGTGGTTGTTAATATTATGGTAGTTGTGGGAGGTATTTACCTCCATGTGTGAACCTGATGAGAATAGAAGACTCTGGAAAGCAAGAGAAAACCCTAATGAGTTGGCTAATAACCCTAGAAGTATTGTC
>JASDQU010026150.1:0-12331 GCA_032191745.1 Picea mariana | reverse complement strand
TGATGTTTATTGCTTCATTTAATTTTTTTACATGTTTATATGGATGTGATATATTCTCATATTTTCTTCCACTTTCATTAATTTTTCCTAATTGGTTAATCAACACATGCTTAATAACTCAACCATAGTCACGTAAAAGATCTTTTCAGATCAATTGAGCATCATGGAGGTGCAATCACTATATGCCAGAGTCCAAGTATGAGTTTGGGATGACAAAGTTGCTTTACTTGGGCCACATCATCAGTGCACAGATATTTCAGGTACATCAGGAGAAGATCAGGGCCATTTTGGATTGGCCAACACCTAGGATTTTGACAGAGTTAATGAGATTCTTTGGGTTGTGCAATTATTACAGGAGGTTTGTCAGGGGTTTTTCACAGTTAGGAGCACCACTCACAGATTTGAACAAGAAGGGTGCCTTTCAGTGGATAGAGCAGTCACAGTGGACATTTGAGAAGATGAAAGAGGTTATGTGCACATGCCTTATTCTATCCCTTTCAAAATTCTCGCAGTTGTTCGTCTTGGAGTGTGATGCATCAGGGGTGGGGATTGGAGCAGTGTTGATCCAAGGAGGCCATCCAATTGTGTTTGAGAGAAGGAAGTAGTGATTCGAAGTGAATCTACTCTATTTACGACAAGGAAATGCTAGCAGTCATGCACACCTTAACCAAATTCAGGCAGTATCTGGTGGGTAGCAGATTTGTAGTGAAGAATGATCACAACAGTCTCAAGTATTTCCTGGATCAGAAAGACCTCAATGAGAGACAATATACGTGGGTCTTGAATATCCAAGCCTTTTACTTTGACATTGAGTATGTCAAGGAAAAAAGGAACGTCATGTTTGATGCCTTGTCTAGGAGGCCACCAAGGTGTTCGATGATGGACATTTGCACAGATTGGAAAGCACATTTGTTGGTGGAATATTCCAAAAAAAAAAAATCTTGTGAGGTGATGGATGGGTAGGTGGTTGATGATAGATACCGGGTACTAGATGATGTCATTTTATACAAGGACCGGATCTAATTGGTTCCAGAATCTACCTTAAAGGGGAAGATTATGAAAATGTGTAATGATTCGCCTGCAGCAGGGCACCAGGGGTACTTCAAAACTTATAGGCAGATCAGCGAGAGATTCTCGTGGAAGGTTCTCAAGGATGATGTACTAAATCACATCCGAGATTGCATGACTTTTCAATAGAACAAGTCAGAGCAAACACACCCAATAGGGTTACTTCAGCCTCTACCCATTCCAGAGAAGAAATGGGAGAGAATTTCTATGGATTTCATCATAGGCCTCCCTCGAGTGCAGGGTAGGGACTGTATATTTGTTGTGGTAGACATGTTGACCAAATTTTCACATTTCTTTTCCATACCCACGGACTACAAGGGAATACAGGTAGAAAAGTTGTTTTTCAGAGAGGTGCTCATATTGCATGGCCTACCTAAGTAGATAGTCAATGAAATAGATGGGCGCTTCATCAACACATTTTGGTAGGAGATTTTTCAGTTGACAGGAAAAAATCTAGCCACGAGTACCAGCTACCACCCACATACAGATGGATAGACAAAGATTGTCAACAAATTGGTGGAGGGGTATCTGAGGAACTATGTGGGAGGACAACAACGCACATGGGTGAGTACTGTTACAATATGACTCACCATATGTCTATCAGGATGTCACCATTTAGAGCATTGTATGGATATGATGCACCCACTTTTGTGGAAACTATATTTGGGGATAGCAGGGTCCCAGGGGCCAAATATTTGGTGGAGGAGAGCCAAAGAATTCTGTGGGAAGTGAAGGAAAACTTGCAAGCAACACAGAACCAACAAAATATCTATACATACAGGGAGAGGGTCGAGAGCAGTTTCTAGGTTGGGGACTTGGTTTTTCTATAGTTATAGCCATACCGACAGTCCTCCTTGAAGAGGAGTGGAAAAGAGAAATTGAAGCTGAGATTTTATGGGCCATACAGAGTCATCAAGAGGGTAGGCTAGGTGGCATATGACCTAGAGCTACCAAAGGTTAGCAAGATTCATAACATCTTTCACGTTTGTTTTTTTTTAAATTTAGTGGGACAGTAGATCAACACTTCAGAGGAGTTTCCACCCTTAGATGAGGAGGGCCAGTTGGAGTTAGTGTCAGAGGAGGTGCTCGAGCAGAGAAAGCGTATGTTGAGGAATAGGGTCATCAAAGAGTGCTTGGTTAAATGAAGGGGACTTCTAGTGGAGGATACCACATGGAAGGGGGAGCATATTTTGCAGCACCCAAGATTGATGTTGCTTGAGGACAAGCAATATCAGGAAGGGAGGACTGTGATGTCCCGTTCCCAAGAGTAGGCCAATAGGGAGTGACTTAGTAGTCTAGTTGTTCTCGTAGACTATATTAAGGCATAAACAGGGAATGAGACGAGAAATAAGGGATAATTGATGGCTAAACAATGAATTAAGCCAAAAACATAAGAAAACTCACTTAAGCCTAAGTCAACGGAGAAATAGAACGAAAAGGCGTTAAGGGGGGACTTAATTAACTAATTACTCATCTTAGGAGGAAAATCGCCTAGCTTAAGTGAGGTTAATGGTGAATTAGATCGGGAAGAGTGTAAAGGGAGGAATTTGACCTAATTCCTCATTATTCTATGTTATGATTTGATGTTGAGAGAGTCCCCAGAGGAGGAGATTTGACTTCTACTGTTTTGTGGATTTCTGGAAGAAACCACCACCATTCATCGGTTTCGGTGTTGAGACACACCCTATTCCATTGGAGATACCATCCAGGTATTTCACCGTGTGATTCAGGAGTATCCATTTTGCAGTGTTGCATAGCTCAGCCAGTGAGGGCGCAATTCAAAGGGAGGGTTTTTGTAGTTTCATAATATCAAAGCTCATATTACAGATCCCTTCTGACCCAGTTGAGATCCAACTAGGGTGCATAGATTGAGACACCTCCCATCAGATTCTGACGGTGGAATATTTTAGTGTGCAACATTCAGCCATCCATGGCACAACTCTTGTGGAAGAAAATATGGGGTTATAGACAGAGTATCAAATCATATCCAAGGAAACCCCTCCGACCCTATTCAAAATTATCCAGGGCAAAAATTTTGATTCATATAGCAGTCGATTCTGTTGGGGGAATCATTTGGGCACACTCAGAGAGTCCAAGAGGTGCGTAGATCCCCCAAGGGGTGATATCCATAGCCTCATAGGATATATATTCCATCCTACAGTCACCAGGATCGGTCTAGAGGCCAGGACACTTCTGTTGAGACAATTTCTAGCTCATTCTGATGGTTACAGCCTTCCGGACGAGTTTTCCATTTTGTAGTGGTTACTATGCTTTGTCGGAATTGTCGATTTTGTCAATCTATCTATGCATGCTTCAGATCTGCCTTAATCTTCTGGTCACAAGTATTTTGTGTTATTTTCTTGTATTCCAATGATGATCCATGAGATCTAACTGATGACTATTTTCTATATTTCCAGTATTTCATTGTATTTCCTTGCTTAAATCTCATAATGCATATTATTGTGTGGTTGTTGTTCCTTATTTATTCATGCATCATATATATATACTATTTAAACCATAATGTATAACATGCACATGCCATAATCACAAAACATCTCAAGAACATAACTAAAACGCATCTAGAAACCCCCAGAGTATCAGTTCTCAAGATAAAACACATCCATAAACCCCTAGAGTATGAGATGTGAAGATAAAACGCATCAAGAAACCCCCAGAGTATCATATCTATGATACATAATACTAGATCAGCAATAGATATCTAGATCAGTTGGATCTAGGATATTTCACTATCTTTGAGAAGCTCAATCCCAAAAAACCTTCATTTAGGCCCTCAAAATGGCCTCAGAAGTTAAAAAATGCTAAAAATAGTAAATTACCAAAATTACCAGAAAATTGTTTTGAGCTAGTTGGAAAAGGTGGGTAGCCACCGATATCCACTTGGATCAATCCTCCCTCCTTAGAAAGAAATGGTCCCCATTGCGTTGAATCCTCGAGGGAGAGGGAAAAGCATTTGTTGACTCTACATCTTGATGAGCTGCTTGGCTTGTTGGAGAAGTTGTGTTGCTTTTCTTGTTGGAGCTTGAAGGCTTTCATGAACCTGTGGCTAGAAGGGTTGGACCTTCTTAACAAGTCTGGCTACATGAGATTCCTGTGTGCAGAAGGAATATTTACACTTTGTTGCAATCTTGTTGACTTGCTTATGTTGTATAGAAGGTGCTTGGGTCGAGGTTGTATTGGTTGCAGTATCTTTTTGTTCACCTTTTGAACAGATTGCAAATAATCTTAATTTTGTAGTATAAGATACTAACTTGCGACATTCTTTAGGTGGGACAGTAGTTGGAACTACCTCTGGTATCCTTTAGATATGACCCCTAGAGTAAAAATGACACTACGGGGTCGAGACTCATAGATAGCATGGCGCTTCCACATATATTGTTGACCCAAGAGAAAATCACAGACATCCAACGAGGAAATATCACATAATACCTCATCCTTGAAGGGTTGGATGTCGAATGAGAATCGACACTGGTGGCTAACACGAAGATCTCATCCCTGGCGAAGCCACCCAATGTTGTATGGTTGTGGGTGTGGTGTTTTCAACAATCCCAATTGTTTGATGACCTCTGTTGAGATGAGGTTCTTCTAGCTTCCGCTATTAACAATAAAATGCAGTGGGGTCCCCTTCACCCACATATGTGAATGAAAAAGGTGTTCCCCCTCTTCAGGATCTGTTGGTTCTTCTGGTTGAATTGTTGTGATCGCGACAATAACAGTTGGACCCGTGTCGATGTTTTGTCTTCTATCAATATTTTCTTAATCAAATTTTGAATCAGGTTTTGTCTCCTCGTCTTTGATCTTGGTCACCAATGACTACTTTGAGCGACATTCATTGGTGTTGTTCCAGGGGATTTTGTGGAAATTGCACCATTTTCTGGTGTCCTTCTTTGTCTTTCCATGACCCTTCTTTTCCTGTGGCTTGGAATGGTTTTTGGGAGGCTGGTTTTAGGGTCGCCTTTATCATTCTTTGGTTATTGAGAATTTTCATACCCAAAATCCCACTTTTTATGGTGCTTAAATTTCTATTCAATTTTAACATCATATCGATAAGTAGTATTGAGTGATGAGATGTCCAAAAAATCCATTTCAGTTTGGATGTATCTGTGTAGAGACCCATGGTATTTCAGAACCAAATGTTACTCAAAATCTTTGATACCCAGCTTGGTGTGAAAGGTATGGAAGGTGTTAGCACTAGAAGTCACCTCCAGATTGCGTCGAAGGTAAGCCCAGTACCCATCAGAATGTTGTGTCACGGGTTGATTTTTTAAAGGGGTCAAATGGGTGCAAACTCGAGATAATATCGTTTTAACTCAGGAAACTAGACTAGTATGCGTAAGCAATGAGGTCTGGTATCAACTTAATTCATTAATTTAGATTTAGGGTGAGTAGGAGGAAGAATTTGGTAAGAAAATGTAGAGACATGCCGTGAACATCAGGTGTAGAGACATGCCGTGAACATCAGGTCTTGAGCAGCCTAAGGAAGAAAAATTGAAAACACAAGATCTTATTGGGTTCCAATTTCAATGAAACTGAAAGGAATCATGATGGTATTACAATCAACATCCATCATAAAACAATCACAACAATTCATGAGAATTAGTCATACATGAACTCTCTCAGTATCAAAGGAAAATAAGATGGAGAAAGAAAGTTGACTTTGATTAATCCAGAAATCTCAGATCACAATATATAACCAGAGAAACAGAGACTTCACTAAAACGTTACAATACGGGAGCTTAGCTCTACCATCAACCCTAAAAAAATAAAATAACTACCTACATATACCCAAAACAACTTGCCACTACAGTCAAAGCTTTGAGTCAACGGGCTTCCTGTCAGGATGATCGTGCATGCGATCTTCTGGTAGACTGTTCCTGCAGTCTTTTGTCAGACTACCCATGCATTTCTTTATCAGACGCGATCTCTATCAGTCTGGTCATGAAAACCTGCTTCCACGGTTGGTCCTTTTCTGGCCTTCCATTTATAGAAGGAGATGATGTCTCAACCACCTTACCCGCTTCCACAACTGCTTCATCGAGATCGGAACAAGGCCGAGTCAACTTGGCATATGGAAAATATGGCGACCTCTTCTTTGCCACATGTGCTCAGCTATACGCTTGCAGGGAAGATTGGCAGGCGAACGTGGATGGTGTTGAAGGGGATCTAGAGAGGCCATCAAATCAACCTCCCCAACTTTGGATAAAGCCGAAAAGTGGGTTTTTTAGCCCCTCTTCTTGCATTTTTCCACCCAAGGGCCAATCCTAAAGGGGAAAACACCCCCCATACAAATATATGTGCTAACATTAGGCTCCATGGTGGATAGAGTCCTCCCTACGAGGCTCTAAGATATTCAATAGTTCCAGTCGCCTTCTATTGGGCTATGGAGTCAAGGTCAAAACACCTTGCTGAGGAATACAAGCCGATAAGTAAAAAATGAAAACAAACATACATGGGCTCCATAGGAGCTTATTTATATATAGTCCTAGACTAATTGATTTTTACATGGTGCTACGTGAAATCAAATTTTCCACCATAGACATTCAAGTAACTTCTTGACTGGAAATTATTTTAATATGTCAGCGATTGATAACAGATGATGCAACCATGACAGTAGAACGGTTACATCCTTCAGCTTTCCTCCAAAGGCTGAAGTTGAGATAAAGCTAGGTGGCTCCAAGGCATGAAGGAAATGCAGCTCCATGTACTCGCTGACAGGCTCATAAAATGAGTGGAAAACTCCAGAAAATTTGTAACAGACAGCCCGATCTACTCCACAGTTGCTCACACATGGTTGAATATCTCTGGTAAGCACAAGTGGATGAGAAGCTGATGCAGGCTGACTGATCCCAGGTGGTGGTTTCTCGCTGACAGGATCTGGGCAAGCTATAAACTGCACCTTCAACTACTCCTCTTCTTCTTCACAGCTCCCCCAAGGATCAGATTCATAATCATCATACACAAGAACCATGAAAAATATCTTCTCTTCATTGCCTTCGCTGGGATATTCATCAAATATGGGCTACTCTCGGTCAGTATCTACAACAACTTCTTCCTCACAAGAAGGGTTGCTCAAACCATATGATTCATGGATAGAGATATCCTCCACATTTTTCTCATAAGAACAACAAACAACATCTGCTTCAGTCCCATATCCAGGAGAAATACCTACTGCAAAAAACATTTTCTCATAGACATCAAAATTTTCAAAAGAGACATGTTGTTCTTCATGAAAATCTAAAAGAATAGATACATATGAAATGATGCCAGGTGTTTCTGCGCTACATCCATCATAATAAATATCATCCAACACCTCTAGACCTTCATAGAAAAGGCTTTCCTCCATAGTAAAAACTTCATCACAAATATGGTTTTCATGGCTAGTAGAATCTTCATGAAACAAGGAAAACTCATCACAATAGTTTTCATAAAGACACTCAGCTGGAAAATAATCTTTACAAAACGAATTAAAAGTTGCATGAAAATTGTGCAAGGAGTCGATGCTTGCAACGAGAAGAGATCGACACCAATCAAGGGAAGCTCCTTTCAATGAATATCTAAAAAGATTGATCTGAACATCTTCATGCATGATATGAAGCTGATGAATAAAACTGTGAAAATGGAGCAAGTGTTCAGCTGGTACCTCCCCCTTCTTTCCTTGAAACTTGGCAAGGCTACATTCCCATTCCTCTTTACTAGGTAGTGGGTTAGGGGAACCAAATATCTTTGAAAAATCATAGAAAGCAAACCTATGAGCCAAGATTTTGTCCATTTCAAACCAGTGGAGTCGCCAATCGATTCTTCAACCATGGATTCGCCAAGTGAATGATGTACAAAATGAGTGTGTCCGGTCTTTGTTCACCATCAAAGACCAGCTCTAATCGTTGTTTTCTTCCAGGGGTCTCTAGTTGTAGCCAGGGGAAGCCACACTGAAATAGTGGAGTCGAGACAGGGGAGTCGCCACAGTGGAGTCGCCAGGAGCAGCCACACTAAAACAGTGGAGTCGCAAGGAGCAGCCACACTGAAACAGTGGAGTCGCCAGGTGCAGGTTGCAATCTTCAATGGTTATGATATCTAATGCACCTTCAGGATCAGAAGGTCTTTGTCATTCAATCACAGGGAAAAGTCTTCAATTCGTTCCCCTTCAATGACGCCAGGAATGTTAGCACTAGAAGGCACCTCTGGATTGTGTCGAAGGTAAGCCCAGTACCCATCATAATTTTATGTCACGGGTTGATTTTTTAAAGGGGTCAAATGGACAGAGACTCAAGATAATATCGTTTTAACTCAAGAAACTGGACTAGTATGTGTAAGCAATGAGGTGTGGAATCAACTTCAGTCAGTAAGTCAAAGTTAGGGCAAGTAGGAGAAAGAATTTGGTAAGAAAATGTAGAGGCATGTCGTGAACATCAGGTTTTCAATAGCCTAAGGAAGAAAAACTGAAAACACAAGATCTTATTGGGTTCCAATTTCAATGAAAATGAAAGAAATCATGACGGTATTACAATCAACATCCATCATAACACAATCACAACAATTCATGAGAATCATTCATACATGGACTCTCTAATTATCAGAGGTAAATAAGATGGAGAAAGAAAGTTGACTTTGATTAATCCAGAAATCTCAGATCACAATACATAACCAGAGAACCAGAGACTTCACTAAAACTTTACAATACGAGAGCTTAGCTCTACCATCGACCCTAACAAAATAAAAAAAATTGCCTACATATACCCAGAACAACTCGTCACTACATTCAAAGCTTTGAGTCGATGAGCTTTGAGTCAGGTTGATTGTGCATGCGATCTTTTGGTAGACTGTGCCTGTAGGCTTTTGTCATACTGCCCATGCATTTCTTTCTCAGAGGCGATCTCTGTCAGTCTGGTCTTGACAGCCTACTTTTACGGTTATTCCTTTTCTGGCCTTCCATTTATAGAAGGAGATGATGTCTCAACCACCTTACCCACTTCCACAACTGCTTCATCGAGATCAGAACGAGGCCGAATCAACTTGGCATCTGGAAAATATGGCATCCTCTTCTTTGCCACCTATGCTTGGCTGGACACTTGTAGGGAAGAATGGCAGGCAAATGTGGATGATTTTGAAGGGGATCTAGCAAAGCCATCAAATTAACCTCCCCGACTTTGGATAAAGTGGAAAAGTGGGTTTTTTAGCCCCTCTTCTCGCATTTTTCCACCCAAGGGCCAATCCTAAAGGGGAAAACACCCCCCATACAAATATATGTGTTAACATAAGGTATTCGTGAACTTCGACACTACTTGGCCCCTCGCTTGCAACAGTGTGGTCCATCTCATGTATCGATCCTCATAGTTGCCAGCAGGGTAATACAGTTCCTTTACCGCATTCACAAAATAATCCCAAGTGGGCTCAACCCCATATATTCCAGACTCCTCTATGGAAATTTTCTCCTAGTAAGTTTCCCACCAATGTTTGACATGGGGGAGAGCCTTAAGGAGTGCGAAGGTGATCTTTTCCATGTCGGAGAAATTATGAACAGCAAAATGACCTTCTAGCAGATTTAACCATTTTTCTAGGGCATATGCATATATCTATCCTTCAAATATGGGAATATCAAAATTAAATTGTACCTTTAAAGGTGAGGTGCCTCCAAAGTGTTCGATTGATGAAGACGTGCCTGTTGTTATCAACAGGCATTGAAGGATGTGAGCAAAATTCTTCAACATTTCGTCCATCTGTCGCATGAGAGCTTGCTCAAGCAACAAATTAATAGAATCGTCTATTTTGATGCTTTTCTTTTCTTCTGCCATGGAGGGTTTCTCGGGCGTGTGAGAGCGATTTTATTCAAGAGAGACAATATCGAGACCCAACTTTCTATTCTCAGACCTCGTTGGGGAAATGCACTGAAAAACGATAAAGAGGAACCTACTCTAATACCACTAATCCGGACTATTTTCGACACGAAATGAGAGCGAAGATATAATAAAACAATGTACAAAGATATCTCAGATATCCAATAATATAACAAAAATGTATCAGAGATGCAACCATAAAAATAGAGATACAGTAATACACAATTTTCTATTACAGAAAGAAAATGTACAAAGACTGTAAAAATACAGAGTGAAAGACTCGTTAGAATAGTGGAAGCTTATCTCTGAGAAGAGATGTGCCTGCTACTAGCATTCGCAAGAAGATGATTTTACAATGAGGCTCCAATGTCCTTTTTATCATAAATAAAATCCAAATCCCCAACCCCAGAAGATGAAAAGCCAACAGTTTTGTGGACCCCTTTTTGGGTAGTTTGGTGTATCAACTTCCCGAGAGCGTAACTTTAGCATACGATTTCCATTTGGGATGCACAATAGCTTGTTGGAAAGGTATTGTCGAGGAGATTCATTTTGGGTGCTCAATCAGGGCCTTTAGCCATACTTGAGAAGATCGATCCCAAAAAAACTTCATTTTGGAAGTTAAAAACTGTTAAAAATAGTAAATTACCAAAATTGTCAGAAAATTGTTTTGAGCCAGTTGGAAAATTTAGGTGGCCACCGATATCCACCTGGATCAGAATATATTCCCAAGTGTTGTACTCAGTGGAACTATAGCAGTCAGGTGGATGATCGATTTATCTATGGAGGGTTTCAATATATCTAGATCGATCCGTACACATGTGTCACCTAATGTGCTACCACTCGAAGGGGTACCAACAGGGGTTACAAGGGTGGCCAACAATGTGCACTTAATTACCACTTCTATTTCCTACGTGTATTCTTCCCCAACCACGTATTTATGCGTTGAACGATAGAGCTCTCTAGATTTAAGACGTCGGAATATGTCTCTAGCCTGAACAAGTAACCCACAATTTTCTTCCAAGGAAAGTGCTTTGATACCACTTGTAAGGTACCAGATCTATTATAATAGCCAAAAATAGAAATATTGTAAAGAATAATAGTGGAACAACACAATATACGAAACCACAACACCAAAATAATACCTTTATTGATAGGAAACAATGTTCACTTGCCTCTTCGAGGGGGCAACCTCTAGCAGAGCAACGCTCTATTACAATAATTCTCAAGAAAAAAATTCTCATGACTCCTACTCTTATTTATACTAATTCTATCTTCTAAAGATCATTCTAGTGGAAGATCATTCTAGAAGCGAAAGCTTCTATTAGGTCTTCTTACATTGACTTATTCCAATTTATTAAATAAGCCTTATTAACTAATGTTGGCCTTTATTACATGGAAATATAGTATTCTATCTACGTGAGGGGTTAGGGAGGTTAGGTCCCTAACACACCATATAGGCCATGTAAAACATGCATATTCCCTCTAGGTGTCATATGGAACTAATGAGGTCTTACACATGTGATATGATTCTTGATTTCCTAAGTATGATTCAAAAAATAACTTGAGCATTTCAGGGCCCAAAATATGCTTTTAGGGCTTGTGGATCATGCATAAGGTGAAAAATCACCACACTAGCCATGCACAAATAGTTTTTGGCTTGTAAGTGTCATATGGCTCCATTGCAAGGATTTTGCACTAGATATGGATTACAAGTCTATGAACACCAACATCTTAGAACCTAGAAGATGCTTTTAGGGTTCATGGATAATGCATAATGTCCAAAACCAGTGCATAAACCATTTAAAAAGAATCTATATCTTATAAGTGCCATATGGGTGCCCTAACCAAATGTTGTGAACGATGTCTTTAGGGCTCATGGAACATGCACATGGTCTAAAGCCACCACATAGGCCATTTAAAGGAAATCATTGACCTATGTAGGTCATGATGTCAGTGCATGGGACATTAGGTGTGTGAGTTAGTCTCATGAGTTAAGTGAAATAGGTATGTGTGTTAGGTACATGTGAGGTTAGTGGGTGGTTTAGGGTGAGTTGCATGCATGGGTTAGGGGTCTAAAGTAATTTAAAAAATCAGTAAAAATTTTGGTGGAAATTCATCACATGTGAATGGTAATTAGAAATGAATGACATTTTTTAAAAAGATCTGGAAAATTATTATGTTAATAACAAAGATTAATGAAATGTTAATTTTCATTGCACCAAGAGACATTTTCTACAAGCTAGTATGAGGGAGATGTGTAATTCCTTCTCTTCTCAACATGGAGTTGACACATGACATTAAAAACAAATATAATTAAAAAATATTCAATGTATTCCATAAATAAAATATTTCAAAGTCCACCTTCTATATATATATATATATAAAGTAATTGAAAGTATAGGTGCTTTCTACAT
>JASDQU010026149.1:17398-29685 GCA_032191745.1 Picea mariana | reverse complement strand
ATTTGGGTTATCCTTAGCTTGCGTCGGTTACCCAGAATCTGTTAGCTTTTAACAGAAGAACCAATCACCCTTTAGGAGTCCTTCCTCAGTTTCCTGTAACTTTGGGAGGGAAAACTGTCTTTATTGATGTTATGGTAGTCCAAGACCCCTTGGATTTAGATTTACTCCTTGGGAGAGATTATGTATATGCCATGAAAGATATTGTGTCCACTCTTTTTCGTGTGATATCTTTCCCTCACGATGGAAGAATTGTGACTATTGATCAACTTTTGTTCATTGGCCCTGACTTGACCATCAACTCAATGACCTCCCTAAATGGTTCTTATATGCAGACGGTGTCGCCCCTGCCCCAAGCCAATTATGTGGCATTGGCTCCCATGCCTTCATATGCCGATGAATATGAGTCTCTTACTGTAAGCTCAATCTCTTATGACTTGGATCTGATAGTTGACATTGTCATCTCTTTGGTAGGGCTATTGGAGCTCGATCTCCTTACCCCTATCACGACCCTCGACATGTGTTCCTTCCAGAGTGTGTTTCTTCCATCGAGTGAATATCTCTTGAGGCCATGACCGAGTTTTGTCCCTTGACATGGTGACCTTCCGGAGCATTGTCCTCTTGAAAGCCATGATCAAGAAGAGAGCCTTGAGCATGGTTTTTTGATTTCAAGCTCATTAAAAAATGAAACCAGTCTTGAACATGGTTATTTATTTCAATCTCATTAAAAAATGCAACCAGCTGTGAGGATAGTTTTTGCCTCTCTGTAGCAACCTCGTTAAAAAATGAAACAGAGTTTATGAGGATAGTTTTTGCATCTCTGTGGCAACCTCGTTAAAAAATGAAACATAGGTTACAAGAATAGTTCATGTTTCTGTGTCAAGCTCGTTAAATAATGAAACAGAGGTCCGAGGATTGAACCTGGATTCTCGAGCATAGTTTTTCTTCTCTGTGGAAAGCTCATTAAAAAATGAAATAGATTTCCCCCCCTCTCTGTTTGAGTCAATTCCTTCATCTAGTATTTGAAGCTTCATTTCATTCACCTTTGCAGTTAAACGAAATGAAGCTTGGGGAGGAAATTTTTTCAGCCTCTCGACTTCATGTTGAAGTTGAGCCGCTAGCTTCTTAAGCTGGGGGCTAAGTACCAACCATGTGAATTTGTGGACAATGCATTGAGAAGTCGCAAGCATAGTTTTTACTTTGGTTCAAGCTTGTTTAAAAATGAAACCACCTACCTCAAGCATATTTTCCTCTGGTTCAAGCTTGTGTAAAAATGAAACCAGGTCCAAGCATAGCTTTGTTTAGTTTTTAAGCTTGTGTAAAAATAAAATCTATCCCAAGCATAGTTTTGTTTTGTTTTAAGATTGCGTAAAAATGAAAACAATCCCGAGCTCAGTCTTTGTTCTTTCTCATACTCGTAAATACATGAGAATGTAACCGAGTCAACTTTTATCACTTTTTCGGACTCGTAAAGGTTATACGAAAAAGGAACCCCTTGGAGTTCCCTTTAAGCTCTTTTCAGACTCTCTAAACATGAAAAGATTGTCGAGCGATCTTGTTCTTTTCACGCTCGTTAAATTATTTGAAGAAAAAATTTGTTGAGCGGTAGTTTATCTCTTTTTCGGTCTCACCATAATATTTTACGAAAAAGGACCTGTTGGAGTTCTCTTTAAGTGTTTTTCAGACTCTCTAAAATTGAAAAAACCCTAAGTTTTCTTTCTTTGGACTCGTAAAACAAACATCGAAAGGCCCATATGGGACCGAACCACTCCTTCTTAGGGTTCGTTAAACATACTCCGAGGGACTCATATGAAAGATGAGCTTACTGTTCAAGCATATGTTATCCTCCTCAAGCTTGTGTAAAAATAAAGAGGTACTCACCAGAAATGGTGGGGGGGGAATTGGGAAAGAAATGTATCAAACCTGTATTATATCGAAGAGTCGCCTTTGAACATGACACCCTTTCACTCACTTTGTATCTAGGTTGGAAAATCCGCTTGTCTCTTGATCATACTCCTTTATAATATTACAAATTGGTATGTGATCCTTGTTGTTGAGTCAGTGTTTCCAAGACAATTGTCGTGTCATCAATATGTTCAAAGAGAATTTCAACCCGGAAAGCCTTCTATTGTGTCGACCATTTCTACAATCCTTAAGCCTTCTATTGTGTCGGCCATCCCTGAGTCAGTCCTGAATCACTTGTTACTCTGATCTACTTCAAATCTTGTTACATGTTTCGTGTCATTGATGGGGGATACATTAAGGCCCTCCTATGACAAGTCTTTTCTTGTCGACTTCAACTCATTATCTAGGAATTAGACTTAGAAACTAATTGGTACCTTGGAACTTGCATGCCTCAATGGCAGGTTTCCTCGCTTTCGACGGTGCATTTTCATTATCGACCCCTGATCGGGATATTCTGCCGAGTGTTTGACTTCAGCTCACAAATTCACACTCGTTGGATTGTACTAGTGTACCTTGGGAGTCATTGACATTAATGGTGATTTCCCTCGCACTCATTAACAATATTCACTAATAACCGGTAATCAAGTGGTTTCTACCATGTTCGACTTCAACACATGTATTCGCATGGTTAGATTTGTACTATAGAGTGATGGAGATGAAGAACCTAGATCTTTTCTGACAGATTTAGGTTGTGTCGAAATATATTCAGATTGTATTGTTGCATGGATCCATAGTGTATGTCTCGTGGCTATGTTCAAATTTGAGTCTTTAACACATAGATCCACAATGTATTTTTGGTGGCTATGTTCAGATTTGAGTCATAATGGCATGGATCCACAATGTATGTTTGGTGGCCATGATCTGTCTTACTTGACATGGATCTTTGCATGTCATAATTTATGCTTTGAGTCATTTGTATTTTGAGTATGGGAATGCCTACCTCAGTGATGATATATTATTATACTGTATTTCCTTGTTTGTTGGCAGATTTTCGACCGATTGTTCCTTGTTCCCTACACACACTCGACAAAGTATTTCAACTATCACTCTGTTCTAACTTCATACTTTTGGGGGCTCTCGGTTACACATTATTTTCGTCATCCCTATGATTGTTAATGATGTAAACATATTTGTTGTCTTTAAAAGGATCAGTGGCCTAAATTCCTGAGGAAAGAAGGGAGAATAACTTTTCCTAAGAGATGAAATCATATTTTCCTTTGTAAAAACCCTAATAAGAAGGATCGTCTGATCCGGATTATTTTCGGCACGAAATGAGATCGGAGATATAATAAAGAAATGCACAGAGATATAGTAGATATTCAATAATATAACAGAAATATATCAGAGATGCAACCATAAACATAGATATACAGTAATACACGATTTCTATTAATGAAATAAATGTACAGAGACTGTAAAATACAGAGTGAAAGACTCGACAGAATGGTGGCAGCTTATCTCTGAGAAGAGATGTGACGACTACTTGTATTCACAAGAAGATGGTTACAATGAGGCTCTGAAAGCCTTTTTACAATAAATAGGAATGCCAAAAACCCTAGACATCCAAAAACCTAACCCTAGGAGATGAAGCGCCAAAAGTCACGTGGGCCCCGTTTGGGTACGTTAGTACATCAACTTCCTGGGGTCGTAACTTTTGCATACGATCTCTGTTTTAGGCGTATAATAGCTCATTGGAAAGGTATCGTCGAGGAGATTCATTTTGGGGGATCAATCATGCCTTTGGATATCATTGAGAACCTCGATCTCGAAAAACCTTCATTTAGGCCCTCAAAATGGCCCCGGAAGTTAAAACCTGCTAAAAATAGTAAATTTCCAAAATTGCCAGAAAGTTGTTTTGAGCCAGTTGGAAAAGGTGGGTGGCCACTGATATCCACCTAGATCATCGTCGCACCTTGTACAGTTCTAGGGGTGCGACGATTCTAGATTGTCGCATGTTGTACTAGACCTAGCCTGCGACGTCGTCGCATTCTGCTCGGTTATAGGGGTGCGACGATTTTCGTACGTGGGAAAAATGAGCATCTTCTCGATGCTTCTAGAAGGAGAAGATTTTATGGTGATGTGGCCTCCGATCAGTTTGGATCCTACTCGCTTTTATGATTTAGTGGGATCATCCTAACCTCCTCACCTTATCCTCTTCAACTTATAAAAGGAGAGGATCTCTCATGGAGAAAGTTAGATTGGATTGGGTATGAGTTTTTGGAGATTGGTAGCTTGGTTAGATTGGCTTTGAGCTTTGCTTTGTCAAGACAGATTATGAGTGATTTTCAGATCCATAGTCTCAAAATTCTTGGAGCAGAAATGTGTGGGAAACAAGGGACAGTTGGAAGGGACCTTACGACATCAAGGCTTTGGTTGTAACCTCTCTTTCTATTATGTAATACAGATGCACTTTTCTTTCCTATATGAATCTTATTTTTCCATATTATATGATTCATTGATCACATACATAGTTTCATATCAAATATTTCTTGTATTATTCTTGTCTTYGTTGGGTTGTGTTTATTTGCAAATATTTCCCCATAAGCATCGCGACGGAGCTTGGATTGCATTGGCGAAATCRGATCTTCGGTATTTAAAAGGTATGTTCTAGATCCATTTCTCATTTGATAATTGAAATCTAAAGAAAGAGTAGTAGTGTATTGTCTTGTTTTGTTCTAGTTTCGTAGTGAAGCYAGGGAGATCTGTTTATGTCTGCATTTATCRATTAATCCGATAATATAAATCCAAAGTTAGTTTTTTGAAAACTTTGCATTATAATTTATTTTTCCTATACTAAACTAACCTATTTTCAACACTTTAGGGTTCATTTTAATATGCAAACCCTTATCAATTTTCTTTGAAAGGAAAAATTCACCTAACCTATCTTCTAACCTATGCATCTAACTCATTAATCCAGCTTAAACTGTTGGATTAATTTATTCATCTACTTAATTACTTTAGCTAAGATTAGACAGTTTAGCTAAAATTATTCACTAACCTAACAACAACAATTAAAAAAAATGTTTGATCATGATTAGACTGTATGATTCAAACTTAGTTTTTTTTATGGGGTTTTCTTGTTTTTTCTCTTTTTTCTCTTTTTGTTTTATTTTCTTTTCTATTTATTTTCTTTTCTTTTCCTTTTTACCCTCTTTTCATTTTTTACTATTTTTTATCTTTTTCTTTTTCTTTTGGAAATCATTTGCAGAATGAAATATTACTTACAACTTAAGATAATTTAAGGAGAAATATTCAATCACCATCTGATACTATGGAATATAGGACTCTAACAAGCTCAATACCATGGGTCACCAATACCATGTGCCCGAAAGCACCACTGTTGACCTAATAACTTTGAATCTTTCATTGAGTCAATTTTATCCTAACATTCCCCACTTTAAACTTGACTTGGGGTTTCCCATGACCAAATTCAGCCAACACATCTAGATTTTACTAGTGAAATTTCAAACCCGAGGTATGCATGCCTAACTAGTTCTTGCAGTTGTATGCCCATTTACATTCAACTCCATCAATTTTTGTTTTCATTGTTGATATCTCGACACTTATGTTATCATCCTCTCGCCTGGACATTCCTCCAACACTTGATTCTCACTTCTTGGTAGATCTACAACCAGATAACATATCTAACCACACCTGACATATCCATTCATCAAATCCAAGGATCCAAGCCATATATCATTCGCACACTTTGATCCAAACTAGCCAAGTGATCCTTCACTGCTCACCTTCAGGCCCTCTACACACACATGCACCTAACTCCCATGGCTTCACCATCTACACACAACCCATCCTCTACTCTTTTAGTCTCTTGTGGCCTTCAAAATTCCATAGTGATTTAAACCCTAGCTCTATACTCTGATAGGCACATCTTTCTTTTCATCATTGTCAACCATCACTCTGATACTAGTTGTTAGGAAATAAAAAAATATGAGAGAAAAATAATATTTCAAATCATAACAACAACACGCATAAATCATGCAAGATTTGTCTTGGAAAACCCTTACGAGAAAAACTAGCCAACATTATATCTATTATTGCCCTTGACCAAACCCGACCAAGCCGACCAATCTCCTGGCCCCAACCAAGTGAGCTTTCACCACTCAACTCTTGACCCATTACAATGGAGTATCACCACCCTTTTAAAGGCTTTCATTACATGTAATCCATAGGCTCAATGCCATGAGTCACTGTTGCGCCTCTTTCGTCACCTTAGTGAGAAAAATAGAGGTGCTTGCAAGCTTAGTTGGGTTTGCTAAGCAGGACAGCTGTAAGGAAAAGGGTTAGAGAAAGAAATATAAAAGAACAACTAAGAATTAAACTAAGAAATACAACAACAACTAAATTAATGAGCATAGGGACATAAGGAAAAAAGAAACAATTAGACCCATGTCACCAATGATAAGGCTGATATTAGTGAAAGAAAACATCAAGAAGAAAGAGGACTATGAGTCCCTTCTTCCTCCAAGGGAGGGCTCTTGGACCCCCACAAATAAGCTCTTCTTACAACTTTGAAAATGAAAATGAAAATGGTGAAATAATTCTTTGCTAATCCACTCAAGGGGTGATATGGATTGCCCAATGCAATGATGCAAGTATACTTTTGGTAAGGATAGAGGATCCCTCAAGAGAATAATGGCAGCATAACTTTGCTATGAATTCCTTGAAAAATGAAGTGTATCCATGGCCTTTTATAGCATTCCTTTGAGGTATTGTCCAACTAGTTTGTAGTGTGTAAAGAGGCTAATTAGGGCATTTCTAGGTCTTTGACTAGCCACCCAGTCGAATCAAGTCCAGATTTGAGTGTCAAATCAACTTGGAAGCTAAACCAGAAGTGGGTGGGAGGCCGACCACTCTCATAAATGCGTCATTTTTCAGGTGCGTAGCTTTTTGCGACAACATTCGTGCATCGTGCACATGTGCGCGAATCTTGCATTTCTGTTTTGCGCATGTGCGCTCGCGCCCTGTGTCTTCATAGCACCCTTTAATTTTTGCACTAGTTGTATAGTTTTGACCCTTTGGGAATTCTTTTGTGATATTTTTGGTCCATGGGTGACCTCATAACTGTTTGACGATGCTGAATTCTTGTAACCATTTGTGGATGAAATTTCAGTGATAACAGATGCCCCCTGATGGATGAGGTTAGGAGCATACATATAGCCTAAATCAATCAATGTTTCTTCTACTGAGAGTGTTGTTGTAAGAGAGATCGATAGTGGGATTGTCTAGAGCTACCCGTTGGAGGGAGAAAGGAACCTGTAGAACCCGACCTTCCATAAGGTGTGTATAAATAAACTGTGTACAAACTAGGCGGGCATGTCCCATGCTCATGTCATGTATCTCAAAAAAGAAATGAAGTGTTTATGTAGACATCTGCAACGCCCTCGGGGGTGGTCATGATAAAGGCAGAAGACAATGTTGCGGAGTAACATACTCTAAATAGTAGGCAGTGATATCTGTAAGAAACATCACAGATCTTGTAGGCATTGATAGCCCAGCCCAGTTCAGAGGTCTTCGGCGAATATAAGAAATAACTACAATAGTCGCAAAGTAAGACCCACCGTAACATGAGAAAGTGTTGAAGTCAAATGTTACGGGGGTCAACGACAGTAGCGAGAAATTGTGGTTCTCTCTGTGCCATCCGAGATCTCTCATTGGATAGGTAATGAGAATCAAGATACTATCGCCCTTCTGGAAACTGTGCTGATGTCAACAAAAGGGGGACGCGACTCCCAGAAGCAAAGGGCTTCGTGAAATCTATGAGGTGAGGTTAGGAATTGGAGGAGGTACATGGTCGAAGTCAAGATGTATGGAGACTCAAGACTGCCCTTGGTTGGGGGTATATGCGAAGTATAAGTGGCCGCAATCGTTCAACTAAGTCGAGTGTCAGGGGGACAACAAGACGTGGGATAAGTTGTGCCAGAGGCAGGACAAAGTGAACAAACTCAGAGGGCAGAGGTAAGTGGCCTGTGGGATACTCAGAGGATATGGACGATGTCAAATAAGGGTAGATGATAAGGAGTGCCCCAACCAAGGGCGACATGGGTTGTGCTTGCCAAAAAAGGGAAGAAGGTCGCTAAAGGTGACGGAAAAAGGGTAATGTAAATATTGGAAACAAAAGGCGTTTGTACAATAAATAAATAATATGGGATGAGTGTACAAATACATAAATGGGTGCCCTAATGTAATATGGTTGACCCGGGTAAGGTACAATTTTCTTGGAGAACTGGTGGAGGGTGGGGGCCCCATGGGTGGGTTTCTGTATGAGGTAGGTGAAATGAAGGGAAATTTGTAGATGGGCAAACCGACTGTGGATGAAATTGAGGGTTCATGATACTGCGGAGGTGCAATAAAAAATAGAACCTTAAAGAGAGAATCTGGGATTCCGATGGGAAAGCTAGAAAAATGAGGAGAATGAGTATGTGGTTGATTCGCAACATAATGTAAGACTATCGGGACTCCCATCCCTAAAGGGTTACAAAAAAGCATGAGTGTCAATGTACAAAAGGGTGCTATGAATGGGATAACTCATGTGGGGGAGGGCGCTACCGTGTGATAGTACCAAAGATGCAAATGGAGGTGTTGGTACTGCAGAGCCAGAAATGGAGATCCTAGAGGCAAATGTCAGAGGGTGTGATTGGAGACACAAGTGAGATTCAGAGGGAACGACTACATGCCAGTGCTGAGTATATACCTGAAGGGGTTGCGTTGATGTATGATGACCAAGTACCTGCACACAAGAAAACCCAAATACCCGACGTGAACAATATCTGAAGAGAATCAAACATACGAGCATTTATTTGATAATTTTGAATATGCACATGCATACCTGGTCGGGGTATGAAAAAATGGCGTCCCAGAGGCTCAGGATGAAAAGATGCCCGGGGACTGTCATGATGTAGATGTCGGGATGTTGATCCTATGGTTGAAGATGGATCGAGAAATCGACACTCGGAGCTCTCGGAATGGTGAGTAGAAGTTTGGCGAAAAGGCCTATATATAGTTGTAGGGCCCACATTGCCACCTCATTTGTACTTGTTGCTATAGTGACTAGACGAGAAGTATTCAGAGGAGATTTGAAGATTGTGGGAGGACGAGGCATCCGTTTGAGGACCAGCGAGCTTCAGGTTAGTGGTATGATCATCCTGCATCGAATTAGGGTTTCCATTTTTGGGCAGGGGCTGTACGGAGGGCCGTACAGGGGGTTTTATGGGTGTGGGCCCCCACATGCGTGGGCAATCCGGAAGTATGCGCACACAAGTGCGCGCCTGCCCACCGGATAGGCATGCATGGGGGCGCTTGTAAGGGGGTCAAAGGCACGCATTATGTGCGCACCTATGTACATGACAAGGGCACATAGAAGCGCCTCTGTAGGCTGAGTAGGCGTGCACACATGCGTGCCTGTGGAGTGAATAGACGCGCATACGTGCGGGCATGTGGGGTGAACAGGCGTGCATGGGTGTGCGCTTGTGGGTTTAAACAGTCGTGCCTTGGAGGAAAGGTTAACGGGTGTAAAATTTATCTTTTTAAATGTTTTTGATGGTCAAGGTGGCTGACCTAGGACTATTTTATGTGACTACAGGCGATCTGTTTGCACGATGTTGGTTGGGTGGTGAGAGCGATATTGGTCCCAGCTGAGAGATGCCGTGGTGATTGAGGATCTGGGCGTTCATGCTACTTTGGTAGCCTGTGGGCTGCTGAAGTTCTTTGAGTGCCCATTGATATGGGCATAGGAGTATCTCCTACAGTTTCTTATCCGGATGTGGAGTCTAGACCTGCATTGTTTCATGGTGCGGGGAGAGCAGATTGCCTTCACTGCGGTGGAGGACATATATTTTTTGACTAGGCTCCCGTTTCGGGGAACGCCCCTACTGGTGAAGCCGGTGTTACCTAAGGATGTGGCGCTAGTGACAGTGGGTCAGAGGTTCTGTTCGGGGGTGAACTTTATGTCAGGCACTGTTGTGAGCATTGGGGCGATGGATGCTCTAGCGCATCGTTGTATAGCAACGATGATTGTGAGAGTGTATGGGTCCCTTGCGACGCAACGGATCAGTGGGGGTCAGTTGTGTGTGATAGAGAGGGTACTGGCCAGTGAGCACTTCACCTGGGGTCTTATGCTGCATGCCAAGATGGTAGGGCAACTGGACCATTGTTGGTCCACTGATACAGGAGAGTTTGTTTTTGGGTCCATCCTAGTGGCCTGATTTTTGGAGAGGGAGCCTATGTTGTGCCCTAGGATTTTATTGGGCGCTCCTGGGGCGCGAGAGTCGCGAATGAAGTGGTGGTCGACTATTTTGCTTCGCCACGGTGGTCGTGAGGGCGACCACTTCTTCATAGCTGAGGTGACGCAGGTGTGGCGGAAGATGCCGCAGGTGATATTGCAGTTCCCCTATGCTGGTGTTGACTTCTGGAAGGATCCGGACATGGTGTTACCTCCAGGGGAGGTTTTTGACCATCGAGGTATGTTGATGAGTTTTATATATAAGTTTTTTGAGATAGCATGACATGTGTATTTGGTATAGATGCTGATACTATATGTTGTTTTTTTGTATGTGCAGATGTGGCACCTCGCGAGCGTGAGGTTGAGTTGTTGAGGGCATTGGCTCGCCAGGAGCCAGGGAGACAACGGCAGGGAGGGCCGCGGGTAGGAGAGAGAGGTCGGCGTGAGGATGTTGTGGAGAGACCAGCTGAGCCTGAGAGAGCAGCGAGGAGATGTCGGTTTGATTACCTAGGTGTCGGGCCATCACATGCTCCTTCGGCAGATGCCGAAACAGATTTTGAGGACATACGTCGTCGCCTGGAGGCGATGCTACAGGGCGTGCATGAGGGAATGTGGTCACGTATCCAGGATGAGGGCATCCTGGAGCAGTGTGTGGGGATTCCCCCGCCGTGGAGGGCCGTGGTACGATGAGCAGCAGTAGCAGGTGCTGCTATGACTGAACGGTTACCTCCTGGTCAGGAGGGACCAGTAGTGGGTGGGGGACCACCGCCTAAGGGAGGGGCAGGAGGTGGTGCTCTAGAGGCACCTTGAGTGGTGCTCTATGTATTTTTGTATATAGGCTGGTGAGCCCATTTTGTATCGAGGTGCTTCACTGGCCTGCAGATACTTGTATTTTTGTATGTAAACATTTGGATGGCACTGTGGACCAACTTATATATACATGAGTATACATTTTGAGATCTATGTGATGTTTACATGTTTGTTTAATGTTTAATGATGTCTAATCTACGTATATGCTGTGACAGGTTGTTGATATGTTTATGTATGTGTAGAGGTATCTTGATGTGATATATGCCACTCTAACACAATATTAGCTAAGTTATTTGTTATTTGATTCAATTGTCTTGGAATATGTGTAAATGTAATGGAATCAAAATGTCGAGATAAAAGTCTAACCTGCAGGTATTTGCGAAAGAGGCAAGGATCGCGTACGCGGTACACATTGTTGAGATGGAGAACGACTAGTTGAGAGTCGAGCAATACACTAAGGTGATGATTACTATGATGTTGGGCATCGACCAGGAGGCCAATGACGGCAGTGTATTCGGCTTGGTTGTTGGTCTCTGAACCCAAACATATGTCACTCGAATGGAGCAGTTCATGTGAGGGGGTGTAGAGAGCCCAAGCGACCGAAGTGAGATTTTGTGTCCAACAGCTAGTGCCGTCAGCGTAACTGATGTGGTAGGCCAGTGGAGGAAGCATATTTCAATAGCACAAATGATAGTTTAGACGTGAGGGATGGAAAAAAGATTAAAAACATTATAAAAGAAAATAACCTAAAGTAGAACTGCTACGCTTAGGCATAAAATTTCTTTAAGTATAACCTGTTGACGGGCTCTTTAAGAGAGAGGCCTTCGGGAGAGGCCAGGATGTATGTGCCTTTGGTGAGACAATGTTGGATAATGTATGGGCCATGCCATAGTGACTCAAATTTGTCATGGCCAAAGGTATCACGAGCGATATCATAAGCAAGGACGAGGTCACCTTCTTGAAATGAGCGAAGGTTGACATGTCGATCAAAGGTGGCCTTTGATCATTTTTTAGCTGCCTCATTGTTCTGTAATGAACATTGACGATCTTCATCCAAGGACTCTAAGTTCAGCAAGCACTGCTCCATTGGAGCAGTGTAGGGTAATAGCTCAATTGCGGTGCGTAAGGTGGGAATTTCACACTCGATGGGAAGAGTGGCCTCAACCCCATGGACTAGATGAAATGGTGTGAAACTAGTGGTTGTTTTCACAGCTATACGGTAATCCCATAGCGCGAAAAATAACATATGATGCCAATTGGTCTTATGTTTGTTAAC
>JASDQU010026148.1:6589-29808 GCA_032191745.1 Picea mariana | reverse complement strand
AAGAAATGGAACAGCAAGTGACTCAGATAAAACAAAATCTGAAGGTCGCTCAGAACCGATAGAAAAGTTATGCTGATCAAAAGAGAACTCCAAGAGAGTTCCAAACGGGAGATCATGTATATCTCAGAATTAAGCCCAGAAGGAGTTCCCTCAAAATGGGAGCTTGTGCCAAATTGGCACCTCGGTATTGTGGACCCTTTGAGGTTCTAGATAGAGTGGGACCTGTAGCCTATCAGCTAGCACTTCCTCCCACAGTAAAAGCACATAATGTTTTCCATGTTTCATTATTAAAGAAATATGTACATGATACTAATCATATAATTGACTGGTCTATGATCCAGGTGGAACCGGAGGGAGAATTTCTACCAGAACCCCAATGCATACTGGACAGAAAGGAAACCCCACTCCGGAACAGAACCATTGCATAGGTCAAGGTGTAGTGGAAACATTTTGGCCCAGATGAGGCTATATGGGAAATGGAGGATGCCATGAGACAGGCATATCCGATTTTGTTTACTTCTGTACATATAATTCATGGTAGTAGCTAAGAAAATCGAGGACAATGTTCCTTTTTAAGGGGGAGGGAATTGTAACACCCTGTTTCCCCCAGCTTGTAAATATAACTGGACTGGCCAAGAACCATGACAAATGCATAAATATGAATATGTGATGTAAAGGGACCTTGAGGAAAAGGTCCATGAATGTGAATGACATTTTGAATCTATTGCAGGATTGTTAAGAGGGGATGTGCAGAAAAGAGACCACGATGGCAGTGGAAGGCACCTGAAAAGGTGGCGTTAACTTTCACCCTGAATTAATACCATATTTGGACTCCACTGGCCCGGAGAGCCAAAAGTGGCTCGCTGGCCCCCAAATTTAATGTCTTGCAGGCTGGTAGGCAGGCAGCTTGATGAGGGATGGGATGGTGAACTGCCCATCCGTAGAGCCATCAGGCCTGATCGGCGCGAGGGTAATCGTGCTACATGCAACCTCGCGAGAGGATAAGGCGTATGGCAGAAGCGATTGTAGGGGCAGATGCGAGGGGAACTATGGCATTATGCAGAGTGAGTTATAACAGAGAGGAAGGATTACAACCTTTACTCCTGGTCACTGGTAGACAGAGAGACACAGTCTCAGAGCATCGTGGTCTCAGCTCGGGGGTGGATAGTGGTAAATCTGCTGGGAGTCGCTACGCCTACGGTTGGGTGGAAACAAGCACCCCTCTCGGTAGTTGCACCCACTTCTGAAGTTATTTCTGATAAGTGTTTTGTTCATATTACATCGTGAAATTCATATGCTGACATATATGCTCCTAAACTGTGAAATGGTGAACAATTACAGTATAAGAATGTATGTGTAGTGTTTTTATAAGTAATGTTAGATATATGCTTATAATAGAAAGACCACACATGGCTTATGTTGATGAATGAATTTAATTAGGCAAGAGTCGAGCTAAGTTAAGCTTCCAGTCCGTTCAAGGGAAGATGTTTATCCTTATCTGCCTTTGGAAATGCCCCGGTATCAATCTCTTCATAGATATTTCCTCCTTAGAAAGGTTCACCAGGAACCCAGAAAAAGGACTTGAATGCGCAAGTCTTATTAACCCTGTATGAGGAGGAATGGCCCTCTTAAGGTTCCGAAGTAGCAGTGTAGGGATATGTAACAAATAGATGAATGAGATCCCGTCGGGTGACCCATAGCCATTCACGACCGTTAGATTGACGGAAGTAACGAGGGCATTACATACCTTTCCCTTTTTCCCTCTATCTTCGTGAACAACGAGGAAATTGGGATCGTAGATTTCAAGACCCAGGAGAACATCTGGACCATTGATCTTTCCACATCCACGAAGTAGTGGAAGGATGCACAAGGTGGGACAATCTGAGCCGTTGGATCTCATCAGAAATCCCATCGACTGTTGGATCAGGTTAAGACGCTCGGAGTTTAGTCTTTGGAGTGTGCGCAGGAAGAATGGATCTAGACCGTTAGATCTTGGTCCAATTACCTGTCAGCTGTCGGATCGGACAGGTGTCAGAGATCCAGAGAGAGTCGGGAGGTTGACCATAGGGATATCAGAGATCCCGAGGTCGAGGTAATCGGGACACTATATGTCTCAAAACAGCAAGATCAGGTCTGGACCGTTCATCAGGTTGGGCACATGGCGGAGATCTGAAGAGAGTTGGAGATCGGAGTTTCACGAGTCCAAAGGACAAGGCATCTAGGACAACCAAAGTCGCAAACCCCGAGAGTTCATCTGGACCGTCCATCCATTTGGGATGCGTGTCAGAAATCCACAGAGAGTCGGTATATTCGGCATCAGGAAATCGGAGTTCCTGAGGTCGAAGGAGTTGGGACATCCCAAGTCTCGAAATCCCGACGAGATCAGAGCCGCCCGTTTGTGAGACACGTGGCGAGATTGAGATCCCATCGACATATCGAAGGTTTGGAAGGGAAGACTTCCGGAGCTCCAGAAGTCACGAAAGCGCGAGATTGGATCAGGACCTTCCACTTATGGGGACGCATGGCAGAGATCCAGGCCATCAGGGAAAGTCCCGACGAGGAGGCCGTCCATCGGAGTTTGGTTCATCGGGATATCGGAGATCCCGGTGACAAGTTATCTGTGCACTTTGGAATCGTGAAACGCAAAACACTGATCAGTGGGGGACAGTTGTCAGCACATCAGGGCTGAGGGAAGGACCATAGTGGAGGCCAGCTGTCAGTGCAGCGGAGAATCAGGATTCGAGGAGTCAAGAATCCCGTGGATGTATGTATTGTGGTATTGAAATCCCTATAGCCCCGACGAGGGATAAGACCGTGGTCACGGGGATAGTGGTCATGTGAGCTAGGAGCCTAGCTAGGAGAGCTAGCGCGTAAAAGGGCGCATCGGGATTCGAGGAATCGCTAGTCCTGGGGACGTATGCACTTTGGCATTGAAAACCCCAAAACCCCAATGAGGGACAAGGCTACGGTCTTGTGGGATAGAGGTCACGTGGATTAAAGACTTATCCCGGGAGGCTAAGGCAACAGAGGAGCGTACCAAGATTTGGGGATCGATGAACCAAACGGTTGGGACATCACGAGTGTCAAAACCCCGATGGACGGAGGAGATTCTTTCGGAGGATCTCCGGGTCTGTAATGACTGTCAGATGTGGAAACAAAATGTTAACTTAACCCAGGATGTGGTTATGATTTAGGATAAGCGGTGAGCATATCTGGACGGCCAGAGTCCACCCGCCCATATCTACGACTGAGGTTCCATTCCAGAGCCCCCTTATTGTTCTGCCTTTAGCGGTAGGAGGGGTGTNCGGAATAGTGTGGCGTGTGAAGTGGGGCCCCTCCCTGTCATGACGACCACCTTGTCGTGTTTCCCTCTCGCCACCTCTATTACACCTAACCGCGCAACGGGCGTTTCTCATTGGCTGTTCTCTACGCCTGTTGAGGTTTGTTCCTATTGGCCATTAGCTGACCCTGTAGGAATATATCCCCATTGGTCGTTTGCTAGCCCTGCCGGGTCTCAATGGTTACAGAGTCGAATGTTTGGACATTAATGTAGCGCCGAAGCGCGAAATACAAAAGATGCTACATTCAAATTGATCCATGGACATAACCCACGATCACATAGGAACGGAGAATGAGAGAGAAAGAGCCAGCTTACGCTGGGCCTCCATGGTTATTTAGGGGTACGAGTCCGACAGAGGACCGGATAAATTTGATTTAGATAGTGGGTATGTGACAGACAGAGGGAGATTTTCAGGTTCAACCAGTGCGGGTATTGGACAGAAAAGTCAAAATGCTCTGGAATCGAGTTATAGAGATGGTAAAAGTTCACTGGACCTGATACAGTCCTGAAGATGCTACCTGGGAGCATGAAGATGCCATGCAGGCAGAGTACCTACAAATTTTTGAATAAATTTGAAATTTTGATGTTTATATTGTATATGCATTGAGGACAGTGCCAAAATAAGGGGGAGGGGATGTAACACCCCAGGTTTCAAACCCTCATTTTAAATAATGTATTGTTACAATGTTGAGAGGCCTGAGTGCCCAAACAATATTAAAGGGCTAGTATGCCCAAGAAATGTAATGTTTTGATCATTATTAATAATAAACACATCATTAGTTGCTAGACAGACAAGGACTAGAGTTATAGGGGGCTATGATTCCACAAGAGAGGGGGATTGAGGGGATACATGTTTATTCCTATGTTAATTACCCTTTTTACCTAAGGGAGGGGATTGGTTATGTGATCTTCTTGGGGAAGGCCAAGAGGTTCTTGATTTCCCCATGAAAATAATTAAACCCATCCCTGGTCTGATTGTGGGGTTGGTCATTGACTTGTCCACTCCGTCACCTCTGAGTTATCCCATTATTTCCCTCACACACTTCCATGCACTCCCTTACCCATCCATTGATCCATCCTCACCTGTGTCTTCACCTGGTAAAGGGAAAGGAACTACTAAAAATTATCCATGGAATAGTTGGTTGTAATGGTCGTTGGTGCAATCCAGCCATGACTTGGAGCCTTCATGTCTGAGATGCATTGGCCTATGCCCTGTTTTTCTCACAATTGTGAGTTCTGAGAGTTCCAACATTGATATTCTAGACTAGTTGCACTGAAGGCCCTAGTAAGAAGGAGAAGTACTGCTTGAGGGGATGAGTGGCAGAGAAGGGTGGAGTTCCATTCTCTTGGGCGGTATAGGCTAGGTAGAAGAGAGTTGGGTACTTGGATTGTTGTGGGTGTTGGGAAATCTATGAGAGCTTGAGAGCTGACTAGTTTGGGAACCCAAGTACACTCTAGAACCATCCTTATGGATTCATATCCCTGGCTGGGGGATGACACTACTATTGAGATTTGGAGTAATGGTGTCTACGGTTGGTTGGAATGTCCTTGGTCTGCAGCCAGTTGGTGTCGCCTTTTTATAAATATTAGTGCTCTCTTTTGTGACATTATTATCTGTGTATGAATGTATTTTCGTTGTGTATTTTAATTATTGTTTAACTAAATCTATTTTTATGCATGCTTGTTGGATATTGCTGTGCATGTCATTAAATATTGTATCTTATGCATTCTTATTAATTAAAGAAGCTATCGGTAAGAATACAAAGTCCAAGGGTGGGATTGACGGTAGCATGCCCCAACCTGTGGGTGGTTTGGGATGTTACAATGATGATCTTGTTATAGGCGACCATAATCGCAATCTTGGAAAAGCGATCAACAACCACAAAAACACAGTCATTTCCCCTCTTGGTGGATGTAAGGCATGACATGTAGTCCATTGAGATGGATTCCCATGGCCTGTCAGGAGTAAGAAGAGGGGTGTACAAACCCCATTTCTTAGTGGTCGGTTTGGCAATAGCGAAGGCAGTGTAGGACCTGATATACTTTCCCACATCCTGTCAAAGTTTCGGCTAGTAGAAATGTTTTTGTAGTACTGCCACTGTCTTTTTGACGTTGAAGTGTCATGTCACCCAACTATAGTGGGATTCCCAAATCATCTTCGCTCGCTCGCTTGATGGAATGCATAGATGGCCCATATGGCACAACATCCCGTCTTGAAAATGGAAATTAAGGACAATTGAGTTTGCACCCAACATTTCGTAGGTGGTGGAAAAGTCGGGGTCTATCTCATAGAGGTGGGGCCATTTGGAGGTCTCATGGCCGTAAGAGTATAGCACTGTGGTGAGTGTCGCGACTGGAGGTCAGCTGAGGTAATCAATGACTCGGTTGGTACTTCATGTTTTATACTTGATGTTGAGGTGGAAATGCTATAAGTATGTGGACCACTTCTGATGGTGGTCATTATGCAATTTTCCTTGTGTCTACATGAATTACAGTGGCTTGTGATCAGTGTGGATGACTGTCTCGTTCCTAAGAATGTAATGTCTCCACTGGTGGCAGGCTTTCACAATGGAGTACATTTCTTTGTCGTAAGTAGGGTACTTATAGACAACATCTGATAGTGTCTCACTATGATAGGCCACGGGGTGGCCATGCTGAGTGAGAAGGATGCCCACAACATAGTCGAAAACATATGTCTTGATCTCAAAGGGTTGTTGCAGGTCTAGTAATGAAAGTACTGGGGATGAGCATAAGTTTTGCTTCAAATCATCGAACGATTTTTGTTGGGACATGACCCACACAAATTTTTCCTTACCGCCACCCATGGCTACTTGGTTGAGGGCCTATGCAATATGGGAGAATCCCAACACGAACCTATGATAGAAATTGGCAAGGCCTAAGAAGCTCTGAAGCTCCGTGAGTGTGGTTGGGGATGGCCAGTCATGGATGACCTGGATCTTGGATGGATCCACATGTACACCATGTTTATCAACAATGTAGCCTAGGTAATGGACCCTGTCCATGTCGAAGGAGCATTTTTCCAAGTTGGCATATAGTTTGTGTTGTCGCAGGGTGTGCATAACCTATTGAATATGCTACAAGTGCTCTGGCCAAGTCTTGTTGTAGATGAGGATGTCATCCAAATACACCACTACAAAAGTATTGGTGAAGGGTTGTAGGATATCATCCATTATCCTCATGAAAGTGGCTGGAGCATTTGTCAAACTGAAGGGCATGACCAACCATTCAAAAAGAACTTCTTTTGACTTGAAGGCGATCTTCCATACATATGTCTCTTCTATTGGGATCTGGTGGTATCCATAATTCAGATCAATCTTACATAAGTATTTGGCCCTCGTGAGATGATCAAGGAGGTTGTCGATTCAGGGAATCAAGTACCAGTTCCTGACTGTGATTTTATTAAGGGCACGGTAGTCAATGCAGAGTTGTCAGGTCCTATCTTTCTTCTACACTAGCACGATTGAGCTCCCACAAGGCGATGAGCTAGGATGAATGTGCCCATTGTGCAACAATTCTTGGATCTGGTGCTTGATCTCCTCATTCTCTAATAGAGAGAGATGGTAGACTGACCCATTGCGTAGTGATATGCTGGGGGTCAGAATGATGGAATGCTTGACCTGATAGTGCAGAGGTACCTTGGTAGGTGAGGAGAATATATCTGAGTATTCTTCCATGACCTTATCCACTTGCTTCTTTTGTGTGGAGAGGGTGGTCGCGAAGGCCCTAGATGTGGTTGCGATCTTTTGCTCACTCTAAGAGAGAATCATGAAGAAGAAAATATTCCCAGTATAAGATATGACCTTCTTGCATTGCTTGGCAGAGATCAAGGAAATAACACTAGGTGGGATTGCCTTGAGTATCCTATACAATTTCTTGTTCAAAGTAATAATAACACTTCGAGGCCTAGACTCATATAAAGCATGGAATTTCTATAAATAAGGTTGTCCCAAAATAACATTAAAAACTTCAAGAGGAGAAACATCACACAATACCTCATCTTTAAAGGGCTTGATGTCGTACGACATGAGACACTCTTGGCTGACGCAGAGATCGCTTCCTTGGCATAGCCATCCAATGGTGTAGGGTTGAGGGTGCGGCATTATCGACAGGGCTATCCAGTTGGTGACCTCTATTGAGATGAGGTTCTTCTGACTACCGTTATCAATGATGAAGTGCAACAAGGTGCCTTTCACCCACATCTGTGAATGAAAAAGGTGCTCTCCTTCCTCTGGTTTGTCTGGTTCATTGGGCTGGAGCTTGGTGGTAGCAACAATAGCACTGGGTTTCACATCAATGATCTATCTCCTCCTTTCTGGTTCTGACTTAGAGTTGGAGCTCGCATATAATTTAGAGGCTTTCACCTCAGCCACCAATGACTTCTTTGAGCAGAAATCAACAACATTATGCCAGGGGCTCTTATGAAAGTCACACCACTTCCCCGTATATTTCTTTGTCTTTTTGGTGTCCTTCTTTTCTTGTGGCTTAGAATGGTTTTCCTAAGTCTGTCCATCTTTTCTATGTTCTTTTTTTGGTAGGTTGGGGCCACCCTTTCCTTTCTTTTGCTGCGAGGGGTTCCCAGGCCCAAATTGCTGTGTCTTTTTTTTAAACTTCTACTCGATTTTGACGGCATATCGGTTGGTTACACCCAAGGATGAGATGTCAAGAAAATCCATTTAGGCCTGGATGTATCTATGCAAACCACCATGATACTTAAGCACCAGATGTTTCTTAGACTCTTTGATACCCATCTTGGTGTGCAAGGTATGGAAGATATTTGTGAACTCGGGCACTGCTTGGTCTCTTTCCTTCCGCAGTGTGGTCCATTTTGTATACAGTTCATCATAACTTCTGATAGAGTAGTATCGTTCCTTAATATAATCTCTGAAGGACTCCCAGGTGACCGCAACTATAAATAATGTGGGTTCCTCTATTTCCCTTTTCTCACAGAAAGTTTCCCACCAATCTTTGACATGGGGAATGACTTTGAGGAGTGAAAAAGTAATATTTTCTCTATTCAAAAAGTTATGGACGGAGAAATACCCTTCTAGTAAATTCAACCATTTGTCTACAGGATCTGCGTCTATCTGACCTTCAAATATAGGAATATGAAAGTTGATTTGTACCTTGAAGGGGGTGGCACCTCCGCTTGAGGAAGATGTGTCGCCTATTGGTAGCCACTGAAGGATTTGCGCAAAACTATCAATCATCTTGTTCCTTTGTTGCATGAGAGCTTCCTCGAGAAACTTTTTGAAAGGATCTCTTGTCCCGTCGTATTTATTTTCTCCCACCATGAGAGGTCACTTGGGCGTGCGAGAGAATTTTTACTCAAGGGAAACAAGCTCGAGACCCAATTCTTTGTACCCTGACTTCGTCGGGGACATGCATTAAGAACGACAAGGAGAAGACCACTCTGATACCACTGATCCATATTTTATGAGCAGAACAAAATGAATATAGATTATTATTAAAATATTCTTAACATAGAATAATAGAGATACAATAAAAATAGTTTCTATTCAATAAGAAAATAAGATGAAACTATAAAATGCAATAGAAAATAAGCTTGTTGGAATGGTGGTCGCTTATCTCTGAGAAGAGATGTGATGGTTGCGTTCATTTGCAAGAAGATGATTACAATGAGGCTCTGAAGGCATTTTTACAATAAGAATGAATGTCAAAACCCTATACATCCAAAAAACATAACCCTAGGAGATGAAGTGCCAAAAGTCATGTGGGCCCTGTTGGGGTAAGTTAGTACATCAACTTCTTGGGGTCATAATATTTGCATACGATCTTCGTTTTAGGCGAACGATAGCCCATTGGAAAGGTCTATTTGAGGAATACACATTTTGTTGTCATAGTGTGACTTTGTTATATTTTGACTTCGTCTTCAGAGTATGACTTTGTCTACAATTTGACTGTGGCGAGCCCTAAAAATGTTGTTTAGGGCCTCAAAACAACCCTGAAAGTCAAGGACCCAAAAACTAGAAAAAAACTAACAAATTGGAAAACTTCCAAATTGAACTAGTTGGAATAGGTGGGAGGCCACCGAAATCCATCTAGATCACAATACTATCTTATTAAGGTAATAGGCCGCAACATTATCAATATTCCAATCTTGTTGTCAACTCATGTTGACATACGATCATTCTCATAAAAAAAGGTCCATTAGTAGACCCATACCTTACAACCCACCATAGGTTATAACATGCTTAATTTGTAGGTTCAATCTTTTTCCATATGCATCCAAGTTTTATTATTAATTCCCCTCGGCATAATCCCACTTTTGTAGGACTACCTATCATTCTTCCAAAGAAATGATAGGATTCTTCTGCCACAGTCTAGCATGATTAAATTTCGTTGGGTAAAATCCCAACTGAATTTTAATCTACATCCTTCTACTCAAGGAGATCATGCAGATAATATTCATACGACAATACTACTCTAAACATGCTCATCTTAGCCTTGGTAAACTAGTCTCATGAATGTTCCCCTTCCAATCTAGGTTTGTGTTTGAATCATTCTCTGCTAGATAGGGTAGGGCAGGGTACCCTCTCCCTTAAATTTTTCTAAGAAAGAAAAATAAACACTTGACTCTTTCGTGAGCCCAAGCAGGCCAAGTGTTGTTTCTCGGTCTGATACAAATTTGTAACAAACCCAACCCCTTAAGTACCTTTTTAAGGGACGAGGCATCAAAATTTTCGCTATCATCCATCATATCGAATCCTCTTATCGAGATATCCATCACCTTCTACTCGTCAAGAGATTTCCAACCACCATTACCATGCTCAAATCCGATCTCGGGATTAGAAGTTATGCCCTTTCGAAATTCTGTGAGCATCATTGGTCAAAGGCCACATGGTGCCCATGTGGGTTCATCTCATTCATACCATCCCAAAGTTCATCGAAGTCCTGGAGCTCCCTAAGGCTCCTACCTCTATGGTGTAAATCCATCCATCATTAAATAAACCAATGAATCTTCATCCTCGTTTAATGTACAGGCTTATGGAAATTCGACGTTTAGCATTGAACAACCCTTTTTCTTTCTATGCGCATATCCTCCGAAGCCTTGAAGCCCCGAAATTCCATTATGTGGCTCTAACCTTCGGCTCTTTTGACTTATCCTACTACACCACCCCAAACCTCTAGAGTCCTGAAACTTCAAACTACCGAGGTCCTGCCACGTAGCTTCGGCCTTCGACCCTTTTTGGAGCATAAGCCCTAACACCCTAATTCTCCCGGAGTTTTGAACTCCCGAACTCTTGGGGTCCCATTAGCCATTAGTTTATGCAACCCCGCACTAGGGAATGACACACGACAGAGAACAAAGATGACACGTGGCCCTATTAATGGGAGACATGTGTCATGTTCCCATGGGCACATAGGGTCTGCAAAAAGCACGAATCAAGGTGACACGTGGCACATCGAATGTGGGTCCATGTTACCCTGGGTGACTTCAACGTGCCACATCACCTTGGATTGACAACCTTCCAACGCCCGTTATATCTAATGGTCGAGATGTGTCCACGTACATCCATAGATCTATGGCCTGCGTTGCTTCACAACTTCAACGTTCGGGGGTTCTGCTGTGTAATACCCTCTTTACTCCCAGAGTGGTCAGCATCAGGCTAAACCTAGTCTAGATCTAATGGTCGAGAAAGATCATGTTGTAAAGCCTATAAAGAGGTGTGTTGTAAGGACGTAAGGCTAATGAAAGATGATGTTGTAAATCCTATAAAGAGGCGTGTTGTAAGGCCGTAAAGGCTAATGAAAAATAATGAATCGTATGATAACCAGTGTTTAGAGAAATATTTAGGTGTAGGTAGTTGGTCATGCAGATGTAAGTCAGATTGGTTACAGGGTTGTTCTTGCATGGGAAAGAGGGTATGATGTCGATTATGTCTTAGGTGTGGACCAAGGTTAGACATGTAATCTTTCATTTAGATTGAATAAGACTACAAGAGAGAAAAACGCTCAATGAATGTTGGTTTTCCCGGTTTGGGTTTCCAGGGTAAAATATCCGTGTAATGTATGATTTCTTTGTCATTTTCATTCTTGATCAAATTCTTCTTCTCTTTATCCAGGTTTAGTGTAGAAGTGTTTCTCATTTCCTAACAATTTTAGCCTATTTAAACCTAGCTCTGGACAAAAGAAAGACATGGGTTTTTGTGACAGATTAGAGCATGTTGCATGGGAGTTCGTGTCAAGTTCATATTTTTCTCGATTTGCATGCAAGAAGTGTTCCTATGCTAGATTTTCCTCATTTTGCGTGCCATTGAGTTCTTGGAGAAATGTATAGGGTGTTTATACTCATTTTTCTCATAATTTCAAGAGGAATTTGATGGTGGTGTTATTTTTGTGTATGAGACCCATAATCTTGTTATACTTGCAAAAAGGGGACTTTAAGCACTGATTTAGGACATAGTCAAGTTTATACTCATTTTTTCTCAGAATTTCGAAGGGAATTCATGGGTAACCTTTTTTTTCTGGGATTGAGCATCAAGATTGAAGGGTGTTCTCAAAAACTTGGTATTTGTAAGTCTAGTTCATTGTAATTTTGACATTTTGAGCATTAATTGAGCAGTCTCACTGTTTGAAGGGAACTCAGAGATGTAATAAACTCTCTCATCAATATTGTATTTTGATTTATTTTATTTTATGTTGTGTTATCTCATTATTAATGAATTTTATGGACATATTCACATGTGTTTTTATAAATAGTCAAGAGATCATTTATATTGCTAATCTAGTGAAAAGTTTATGTATATTTAAGAATTATTTTTACATTTAAGAAATTTAGGATCAATAATAAATCAATTTGAATTAATTTTAGATAAAAAAAAATTAACTAAATATTAATCAATTCAAAAATTTAAGTAATTTGAAAAATGGAAAATCAATTAAAATTATTTTTTAATATTTTTTAAAATTAAATATCAATTTTTTTTAAATACTCAATAATTTAAAAAATAAATATCAATTAATTTTATTTTATTAAAATAATCAATAAATAATTATAGAAGAATAAAAACTCTTAGATTCTCACTTCAAGAGAGATTCTAGATATTATAGATCAAATTTTTATAGAAGAATAAAAACTCTTAAATTCTCACTTCATGAGAGATTCTACATATTATAGATCACTGTCATCCTTTTCTTTTATTTAAGCTTTTATTTTTAGTTTATGAACTTTAGAATTAATAAAATTAAGATTTCAAAATGGTTTACATTAAAGGAATTATGGTAATTTTGAAAAAAAATGATATAAAAAATGATTAAAAGTTTTTAATTAATTTGAATTGGAAAATTATTATATGTGAAAAGAATCATCAAATAAGATTTTAGAATAATGTGAAGGTATGTTAGTTTCATAAATGTTATTTTTTAATTTAAATTTTATTTACATAATTAATATATATTATATTTATTTAAAAAAATAAAATTAAAAATAATATTTAATTTTATCTATTTTAATATTTATATATTATATAATTTAATTTTATATTAATTAAAAAGATTAATATATAGAGTTTTGGTCGATTGTAAATGTATAATAATAAAGTTAACAGAGAAAAAGTTTCATATATCAATTTGATATTTAACTTAACAACCATTTAAAAAAAATTATTATTATTATTATTTATTGAAATCTATACTTATGTTTGCCATCTCTATCATATATATATATTTTAAATACATATTGATTTAATCATTATATAATATAATTATTTTCGAAATATATATCATATATATTTTTAAAATACATATTGATTTGATCATTATATAATATAATTTTTTTCAAAATACACGTTGACATTAAAAATATTGTTGATAATAAAAATTGTATATTAAAATCCATCTAGATCCTTTTCACTATACACTTATAAAATATAATTAATGATATAATCAAGAATCGTCTTTGCTGATATACATATGTTTTCTAAGAAGGTAAATACAAAATCAACGAATTATATATATATTTGGAAGGTGAAAAAATAATATAATATAATATAAAGTGAGACGTGCGCACACTTCTTCTAAGATTCACTAAGATGAATACCAAAGTCAACAAATTATATATATACCGAAGTTCCTTTCATTCTCTACGATTATATAATATACGTATTGATATGAAGAATGGTGGTTGTAATAACAATTAAAGTTGAGCTTATTGGAGCTTGGGGCACTCTTTTTTTAGCTTCTCATGTTAACATCTGGAATTTTCATGTTAACGTTCAGAATCTTCAAGTGAAAGGGGACTCCAAAACTATTATTGATTAAAATTATTATTGATTGGTTAAATAGAAAAAGAAGTCTTCGAGTTGCGGCACTAGAATGCTGGTTACTAACTCTTTACTTATCAGCTTCACACAACTTTACGAGGAACAAAATCAAGAAACTGATTCTCTCTCCAAAAAAGCTCTCACATCTTTACAAGGAACAAAATCAAGAGACTGATTCTCTCTCCAAAAAAGCTCTCTTGGATTCTCCCGGCATCTTATATTATCAAATCTGGGAAAGTGGACTGGAGAACAGCAAGCACAGCATCTTCATTTTCTAGTTGCCTGTATAACTGCCCTCTCTTCTGGGATGACCTCCTCCCTTTCACTGATCAGCAGTGGACTGTCTAACTGATTATTTGTATTGTTTATTTCCATCGGCGCGGATCCCTCTCCATCTATTCGCCTGGATCCCTTTCGGCCTGCATAGAACTGGCTGGATTTTGCTGTTACAGCGATGTATTTTCCGTATTGACTGGCAATTTTCTGCAAATTTTGAAGTATTTACTCCTCACAGGATGAGGCTCGCCCTATTGGTTGTATTGATGTGCTTGGCACATTCATAGATTGGATGATTATTGTATTATTTTTGGTTTACCCCAATTCAATTTAATACAAGGAAAAAATTTTCTTTTGGAAAAAAAAAACAATTAAATATTTATCCTTACTGCTTGTATAAATATTTAATTTATTTGCGGGTACATATCAATGTGACGAATCTTGATTGCTTATACACGTCTCATAGGTGAAATAACAAAATGAACAAATTATAAACCCACCTTCGTCTTTTCCACCTCTACGATTATATAATATAATTTTTTTACGTTTTCACATGTTTTTTATATTATATATAATATACGTATTGATATGAGGAATAGTGGTTGTAATGACAATCCTATATTGAAGTCCAGCACCTCGATGAGTATATAATTTATTTGCGGGTACATATCAATAAGACGAATCTTGGCTGCTTTCTACACGTCTTTTCTCATAGCTGCAATAACAAAATTACAAATCCACTTTGATCCTTTCCACCTTTACAATTCAAGATACATATTGATATCAAGAATAGTGCTTGCCTGTACTCTATATATATAAATAATTTCTAATTGTTAACATTTGTTTTTATTTATTTAAAAAAAAATTACATAATAAAAAAATATTTTTTCAAAATAATAAACAATTCATTCATTTTGTTTGTGGCCCATGAAAGAAATAAAGACATGCATTCATGTTTTTGCCTCTTCACTACAAATTTGTGTGAAGAAGGAAGATTTGATTCCACCATCTATGGATATTAAGGAAATTTTCATGTTACCATTGGAGTTGATATCACTTATAGGATCCAAATTTAAGGATATAAATTGACATATTTTAATATAGGGTGATTATAAACATTGGAAAGTTAAGTTATATATTGATGAATATAATGAGATTATCCAAAGTAGAGTAGAAAGTGCAAGGTGTGTCAACTTCACTTCATCTTTGACTACAATGCCCACAAACTTCACTTCATCTTTGACTATAATGCCCATAACCAATGAATCTACTCATGAATGAATTGTTTTGGGCTTCAATGGACTTCATCCAAGAAAATAAATTCTATGGTTGGGTAAACTAACTATTAAGGGAGATCATATTCTAATTCATATGGAGCAGGTAAAATGCATTATACCTTGTTATCAAAGTGAGAAATTTCCAATTGTTATTCTCCAAGAAGACACATAACCAAAACCTAGAGTAGTAAGTAGTTTATAATGAAAAATAGTATTTACATGGTAGCCCTTTTCTAGATATACTATTGGCCCCTTCATTCTTGGAGAGTTGAGGAAATATATAAAGGTGAGGATCCACCAACACAAGACATAAAGATTAGTGCAACCAACATGGAAGAGCACAAATGACTACAAGTCAAGTAGCCTAGTTAATGGTTGACTTGGGTATTGGATTGACATAGTCATCCTTATCCATTTTGTAGCCAACTTGACATGGTCAAATTTGGCCACTATCATTGTATAAAATTCCTTTGAGGATAGGGTGAAGGGGTTGCTTAGTTGGAAGTGGATTTGTTGATACTGAGAGGGGGGTGAATCAATATCAAGTACAATTTAAAAACCTTTTCAACTTATACTTAAACCATTCAATTATATCCAATGAGAAATGAACAATAGTATAAGAGTTACACCAATACACCACAAAACACCATGNTATGAGAAATAATCAATAGTTATTGTTCAAGGGAAGTAATGACTTCCAAAGGTAGCTACAACTTCCAAATATAAAGGGAGGGATAAACCTCCAAGAGGAAGATACAATGCTCCAATATCAAGAGAGGGTTGACCTCTCCATCCTTTCCCCTTCCTTCCACCCAAGAATATATGAGATATAATAAAACTTTACATTAAATCATCACCATCAACCAACCATCACATAGAGCCTGATAATGCTTCCTGAGACTTCTTCAACTTCTGTAATTCTTCAATTCTTGGAATACTCTGATCCTGTAGATAATATTACTCAATGTATTCTCTAAAACTCCTGCAAGTTTCCCTCCTTGAATCCTCCCCAAAAAGAATTTATATAAAGAATGGTAGACTTTATTCAATTCTGGTTTATTCAGGAGAGTGAGCTTGTACAGAATGTCCCGCGCTCAATATTTAACATCAGATTCTGAAAATTGCACACAAGAAACTACAGTCCGTACTTGTTCCAATGAAATTGGTCCCACTTCATTTGGATTCTCTATGAAGAAGTTATGATTGTTTTACCTGGAACACCTGTTTATTGACTAGCTTCAGGACTGGTCAAAAATCCTATCTTCCACAGAGTGTATCTCCATAATTATAGCGAAACAAGAGTTGAAACTTTTACCACAGGTACCTTGATATGTCTTCTCAATACCATAACAATTTCACCATATGAATCGTTTTAGAAAAAAAGTTACAACGAAAATGGTAAGATGACCTGTAAATAACATAACTTAGAACACATCACCCAAAGACTTCATCCTCTCTTGAAATCCAACCTTTTTTACTTCTGATTTCCTCTGAAATTTGACTTGTGTTTCAAATGAATGTATAATGATATGTATTTATACCATTTAGGTCACTTCCTTTTAACATTAGAGCCGACCTGACACTTTCTTATTTTGTAATTCTTTTCTTTAATTATGTTCAGTGCCTACATGTACTTCCTTCTTCAATTCACTTTTTCATCTTCAAAAATTCATTTCTCCTCAACCATGAGGATCCATGTGACATGCCACCTACCACCGGAAACAACATGATGTATACTATCCATCCATGGGTTTTGTTTCTACATGTACATTGTCCTTCATGTCCAAATACCTTCATCAATCTTGCAGTCCAAAACCAATGACTAGGGTTGACATCAATGACAACAACCAATCTTTCAACATGATTAGTTGGTTATCTTATTGATGTAGCCAAAGCCCGAGATTCATTCACAAGATAAAATAAACCATGAAAACACAGGAAAATTGAAATATAAATCTTTTTTATCCCTTCTCCATCCTAACTATTACAATTGAAGTTCAACCCCTTATAACTACTATCTGTGATTTCCGAAAACAACTAATTTTAGAAAACAACTATTTTTTAGAAAAACAACTAAATTTAGAAAATTCTTGCATGACTTTGAAATTGACCACTAACTAAGAGATAACTAGCGTGACACTATTTTTCAACTCGCTTTTCTAATTAATCTAAAAAACTAAGAGATAATTGATAATTGAAAAAATAAAAATTCTCGTAAAAACATTAAAACCCCAATTTGAGGCCTTATATGAAGGAATTTGGCCCTGAAAAAAGTGTCAAAATGATGTCCAATTGGACAGATCTAATTGACCAACAGTGAACTCTTCGAGATGCAACTCCCCGTAAAATTTCATCCCAAACAGATAACTGAGTCAAAAGTTATGACACTCGAAAAATCCCCAAAAAATCTGTGCATCATTCTCCTCTGGTTGAAAAGAACGCAACTCCTGCAAGTTACTGTCTTCAAACATTTTTCATTTAATGGGATTTAGGTTCAGTAAGTCACCCTCTGTAATCAACGTACTCTCTGTTGGTGTTACGGCTTCCCACTGGACCATATATCGGTTGTATTGGCCTTGTCAAGTATGAAGGGTCTTCTTATCTAAAATATGTGCAATCTTTTCCTTTTCTTGCTTGGAATGGCATGTTTCCAATCCACCTCTACCTCATTGTCATCACCTAGATTTTCCCCATGGAAGATATACAAATCAGAAACGTTAAACACAGGGGAGATATCGAGGTCAGTTGGTAAATCGACCTTATAAGCATTGTCATTGATTTTCTCGAGAATCTTGCACTGACCAATTTTATTATACTTCAATTTGTGGTAGGTTCCTCTAGGAAACCACTCCTTATGTAAATAAAAAATCACCAAATCACCTTCATTGAATACCTGGAATTGTCGGTGAGCATCTTTGATAATTTTGTTCTATTAATTACTGACCTGCAATTTTTGTCTCAACTATTGCTGTAACTGTTGAATGTGTTCTACAAATGCTTCCCCATTATCACTGATCCTATCCCCAAGTGGTATATGCACCAAATCTAGGACACCCATAGGATTTCTACTGCAAACAAGATGAAAGGGAGATTTACCTATAGATCTATTCACTGAACTATTGTAGGAAAATTACACTTGAGGTAAATCCAAATCCCACTAGTAAAAAGTGTCAAAATGATGTCGAATCAGACATATCTGATTGTCACGACAATGAAATCTTTGAGATGCAACTCCCCGTAAAATTTCATCCCAAACGGATAACTGAGTCAAAAGTTATGACCCCTAAAAAATCCCTGCATCATTCTCCTTTGGTTGAAAAGAACGCAGCTCCTGCAAGTTACTATCTTCAAAAATTTTCCATTTAATGGGATCTAGGTTTAGTAAGTCACCCTTTGTAATCTATGTTCTCTATTGATGTTACGCCTTCCCACTAGACCGAACATCGGTTGTATTGGCCTTGTCGAGTATGAAGAGTCTTCTTATCTAAAATATGTGCAATATTTTCCTTTTTGTTGCTTGGAATGACTTGTTTCCAATCCACCTCTACCTCACTGTCATCACCCAAATTTTCCTCAAGAAGATATACAAATCAGAAACGTTAAACACAGGGGACATATCGAGGTCAGTTGGTAAATAGACCTTTTAAGCATTGCCATTGATTTTCTTGAGAATCTTGCACTCACCAATTTTATTATAATTCAAATTGTGGTAGGTTCCTCGAGGAAACCACTCCTTCTGTAAATAAAACATCACCAAATCACCTTCATTGAATACCTAGTATGGTCAGTGAGCATCTTTGATAAAAAAATTCTGTTCATTACTGGCCTACAATTTTTGTCTCACCTGTTGCTGCAACTGTTGAATGTGTTCTGCAAATGCTTTCACATTGTTATAACCCTATAATTCATAGAATCAACTGGTGACTGGAATTTTATCCTTGTAGTGTTTTTTGGATTCCAAATAATGTTTCATCCTGCAAATGATTTGCAAAGAAAAAGAAAATAAAAAGAAAAGAAAAGGGAAAAGAAAAAGAAAAGAAAAAGAAAAGAAAAGAGAAAAGAAGAGAAAAGAAAAGAAAAGAAAAGAAAAGATAAAAGAGGGTATAAAAGAAAATGGATAAAGCCCCATGCAATAATAATAACTTGATGCAATAAACATGGCCAATTCCTTTTGAATTTATGTTGATAGGATTAGTGAATAAGCTTGTCTAAACTGTTTAATCTAAGCCAAGTAGTTAGTTTAGCTAGTGAATAAATTTGATCAAACTATTTAATCTTGATCAAATAGCCCCAGGATAGAGTAATTTCTTATCCCAACAGTCTAATCTGGGCTAAATGTGATAGGTAAGTAGGTTAAAACATAAGTTAGTTGGTTTTATTTCAATAAAACATGCATGATGTTCGATGAAGATTCATGATTTTGATGTTTGAAGTGTGTTTCCTAACCCCATGGTGACAAAAAGCAAGGGAAGCAGCGCAAAACCCACAAAAAAGAACTATCCTATGTTTTCACTGTGTATTTTGATTTGTGCTCGGAGACTAAAAAGTGTGCATAGATCTATGGTTGATCTAACATCACGCAGATCTATGGCTGAGAAGAAATTCCAGACCCCCTCGAGCGTTCTACCTTTAACGGTAGGGGGGGTGGGGGGGTTCGATATGGAGATTAAAGACTACGCATAGATATATGGTTGATCTAACAGCACGTAGATCGATGACTGACAAGAGATTTCGGGACCCCTCGACCATTCTATCTTTAATGGTGGGGGGCGGGTCCGATATGGGCGGTTTTCCCGGCGGGACCCATCACAACGTGTCGCCCATCCGTTAATTTGGAACCCCTCCACTCTAAAGAATTTACTACCTACCGCCCCTCCAACATACTGCAATACCAACATTGATTTACCACCACCACCTCATGACATCATCCTCCACTATCCCGCCGCCTCATGATGTCACGTCCCACTATCTCCTCTTATAAGTCCTGTCTCATTACTCTACCAGCGTATTCCTCTCCTTTCACCTGTCACATGTCTTATCCTTTTCGCCTATCCTCCAGTCATCACCCTCCACGTCATCGTGGCACACCCGTCACCTGTCCTTTACCTTCCACCTCATGACCTCAAGTGATCCGTTGGCCATTTAATACAGGCTAACATATCCATCATGGATGATTTTAGGGGCTAAATTTCGCTCATGGGCTAATTTTCCATGGTTTTTCCAAGAACGAGATTTTCTATTTTAAAAATGATTCGCCCAAATTCTATAGGATAAAATTATTTTACCTTAAAAATCGCCAAAATTTTATAAAAAACTATATAAAATTCTTAGAAATTTGAATATTTTTACAAAAATATAGCCAAACATTTATAGTTGGCATATGAAGGACTAGTAAGATTCGCCAAGGCTTCTACATTTTAAAATAAATTTCCATCCTTAAAATCATCCTTGATATCCATTAGCTTGCTAACCTATCCCCCGTGCCCAACGGATACCCGTTCACCCAATTTTAACCTCGTCTCTGCCATTTTCGTACTGCTCACACTCTCCACACACCAGAAGCTCATTTCCCTCACCATTACAGTCAATGAACTGACCATAACCATTACCCGCTAACATTTTTATTTCAAATTGTAGGCACCTATTGAACTAATGGCGCAAAAATCCAAGAGATCAAAGGTCGAGGAAAATCCATTCCTCCCGCCTCCTGTCGACCTCGACCAGATCCCACTAGCTGATAAATATTACTTAATCTCAGAGACCAAGTGCGAATTCGATCTTGTCGAATTGCAGTCATGGTTTAGGGACACTTTCCTTGATCAAAGTGACGAGATTGGGCTCTGGGAGTCCAATCTCCCCCTGTATCGTTTTCCCCAAGTCCACCATTTTCCCGAGTTCGCCCTCAAGTGCAAGGTGCATTACCTTCCTGATAAGAGAGCCATTCTTTCATCGTTTGGAGAAATCCTTTTCACTATCACACCCGAGTCCATTGATCAAATGATGCAAATATCCAAAGCCAAATCTGCCTCTCCTTTCACCCTTGAAGTTCTAACTGAAAAGTACTAGAATCTGTCTTTTCCCCAGAGAGCACAAAATTTTGAGCTTTTCCTCCCACAGGATGCTCAATTCCCCAAGAAAAATCCCCCTTACCATTCCTCCATGTTTTCAGAAAAGGGAAACCAAATCATTTCATCGTTATGTTTTTTGCTCAGTTACTTCTCAGATGAATGGGTGGACAAGCCCATCTTGGGTTACCTATCCATTTTTGTTGCCAAAGAAAAAGCCACCACCCAGTTCGACTACAACAATTTTCTAGCTGAGAACATGCATGAGAAACTTTTCAAATTTCCCACAGAGGGCATGTTCCGTTATTCTTCAATACTGGCTTACATGTTCATGTTCTTTCAAGCAGATAAGTTTTCGTTCACCATGCAGAAAATGGACCAAGACGACAAACCACAGCCTGTCACCTCTTGGACTTTGCTGCTCAGAAGAAACTCCACAGAGTTTAATTTCAAGCAATTTATTGAGCAGTTTTATCACCCAGTGGTAAGCATGCTCAGTGATAGGAAAGAGCCGAGGATAAATGAGGAGATCCAAATAATTTTACACCTCTCAGACCTCGCCAAGACTAGAGACTGGTATCTATATTAGAATCACACGGAAATAAGAATTTATGGATGTGAGTTGGCCCCTTATAAACATCCCAGATACGTTTTGGTTAGGATATTTGCCCTGGAATACATCAGACAAATGATCAATTCAGACGACATACATTTTGTGCCTTTGAAGAAGAAACAACAGTTGAGAATTAAGGGGTAGATAAGATCCTTTATCTGCAACAGTTGAGCTGTTAGGGAAGAGGCAGACAAACTATTAAAGGAAATAAAGTTCGGCACAAACTTCCTGTGGCACTATGATCCATGTGGGATCATTGCAGAGATAAGGTCGAAGAATAAAAGTTCCCCTTATGTTCATGAGTCCAAACCAGAGATCGAGAAGTTTATGAATCAAACAGAGTGGGGGGTGAATACTCTGGAAGAGATAAAACAACAATATCCTTCAGTCACTATTTCACAAACAACTACACCACAGATACCCAAGGAGAAAAGACCCAGAAATGATGCCTCCCCTTCAGTCACTCAAGTGTCAACAGAAGACTTCCAGGTGTACAAGAAAAGGCCTAAGACCACTCACACTGCTGACAGGTCTGGAGAGGAAGAGACCCAGTCTACCACAGTAGATGAGGGGGAGGATTCATCACCTTTCTCAAGCAGTCATCAGATGATGTCTACTTCTTCCTCAAAGAAGCAGATTGATACCACTGTGATTACCCAACCTCCATCAGGATCTACAAAACTAAGCATTTTTGGAAAGTATGATTTGATTAAGAAGAAAAATGAGATGTTGACCAACATCACATATGCTTAGTTCTGGAAGCAAATGTCCACAACACAACACAGATTGTTATCATCTTTTGATACAGAGAAAGGGAGAATGCACATGGCATTTTTGCAGGCACAAGTGCCCCATCCAAAGGAAATCACTAATTAGAAGAGGGCAACATTTGAGTTTAACACCAGAGATGTACATCCAACTGATTAGATGGATTTACATAGGCAGACTAGAGAAATGGTTTTCTCAACATTGGCCAATGCTTCCACTACTGCTGCAAAATTACATATTTCTCTTAACAATGTTTAGACTCAATTAAAGCTGGAGAAAATATCATTTTTTGCAAAGGATAACAAGATTAAGTCTTTAGAAAAATTGGTGCTCAAAATTGGGTATGACCCCTCAAATGTGAAAGCAGTTGAGGAGATGCTCAAGAAGAAGAATGTTGACATAGCATCTCTGAGGAAGAAACTAAAACTTCCACCTACAGAAGACTCACAGGCCAAAGAGATGGTTGAGATAGAAGGTGAAAAGGAGGAGATGCTAAAGTTGTTCATGGAACAAAATGCACAAATAAAAGAGATGGAAGAAGAGCTGGAAAGGTTAGTAAAGGATAAGGAACATGCA
>JASDQU010026147.1:18549-29686 GCA_032191745.1 Picea mariana | reverse complement strand
CCTTTTCTTGTGGACACTAGCCCAATAGGACGTCTTGTCTTTTTCTCCAATCTTGTATTGCAGGTTTTTGTAATGTCTTTGAGCTATTGACTGATGTATTAGGGTTTTTATGCATATGTTTAATAATATTGATGATGAGATGTGATTAACATTGCTATGATCCCGATGACTGAAGAGCCCATGGAGGGCGTAGCTTTTGATGTGCAGGACCATGCCCGACGGACAGGTACCATTTGGACTAGTACACATGGGGAGATGACCAGTTCGGACCTCCATGGGGCTGAAGGGCCCACTAGATGGATGCTGAGACCCCATCAGGCGGTAGAGACAGGACAGAGATGGATCAGGGCTTTTGCACCAGAGAGGAAGAGGACGTTCCATCAGAGGCACTCCGGCAGGACTAGACCTGGGGGGAATGACCCCTTTTCAGTGGAAGGCCAGCCTTGGAAGGCTTGGGACGTCTCCATCTTCACCATGATGTCATCCAACTTCATGGATGCTTTTGGAGGCAGACTAGGCAGCAGTGGCACGTGTGGCAGGTTGGAGAAGCCCCTTGGGGCTAACGTTTTGCTCCTTGATGTCTCATTTGCCCTAGAAAGGGCTAGCGCCTCCCTTGAAGGGGATTTTACTCTTATTTTGACTTGATTAGGGCTTTTTACTTAGCATTTAATGTAAAAACAGTATTATTTTGACATTATGGCCTTGTTGACCTTTTTTATGACCTAAAAGGTAAAATTAGGTCATTGATACACTATATATTGAGGGTTTTGACTCTCATTTTTAACATCAATTATCACTCACTCATAGTGAGGTCTGATTTTTAGCGCCCTATTGGGGTTTTTGGCTGAACTAGTGATGCGCACTTGTTGAAGGAAGAGATTTTTTGGCATTTATGGTGTTTCTCTTGAAGGAAGGTGTTACAACTAGGGTTTGCATGGTTATTTCTTCATGAATTGTAAGTGTTTTTTCTACAAAACTTCTTATTGAATGGTTGTAGTTTAAATTTCTTGCATATTGCTTATAAATTTGTTGAATCAAAACCCTAGGGGACAAACACACAAGTAGCTTGTTGTCTCATGTCCCTTGATAGAGAAACCTTTAGCCATTGAAAGAGAAGAAGAGAGCCTAGCCATAGCTACACTCCTTGCTTCTCTCTCCCCTATGCTAGCCGTACCTTTAGAAATCCAAAAGAGGGAGACGTCCTAGGCCTAGGTTATCTACACCTAGGGTCGTTTTTCCCTTAGGGTTTGAAGAAAGAGCCTTGTCGCAGCAACACTCTCCCTCTTTAAGCTCTCTCGTCTTGTTTTTGTGCTTTATCTGAGCTAGCTATTTTCCAGGAAGGAGGAGAGAGCACGAGACCTTGCTTTTGTAACACCGGATTGAGCCTCTCTCCCCTAGGGTTCCGTCTTTAAGGCCCTGCTTTAGCAACACCTTGAAACCTTTCCCTCTAGTCTTTTGTAATCTCGTCCCCTTCAACTTGTGCGTCCTTCACTTTTTGACTCCATTTAACCCTAAGGCACTGATCTCTGGCCTCCAGCGTTGAAGTGAAATCAAATACAAACACTCTCAAACTTCTTTTAAACTGAAAGCCTAACTACACTAACCCTAACCTACTAACCCTAGAATGTTGACGTCACCTTTGGTTATTTCATCTTGATGCAGCAACGTTTCATTTTATAAGCAATTGAATGGTAGTTAAGAGCATTTATTGGATTGAATGTTGATTTGTTACATCGAATGCTATATCGTTCCAGTATCTATTGACAAGTAACATATTTATCATTGCCATTTTGCAAACATTGATTTCGCCAATATTTACTGTCAAATTGCTTACATTGAATATCAGATAGTCACTTACATATGAAGTACTAACCCCATTGAATATAGCTTGCATATATCTTTCTTGCTGTTGTCTTGTTCCAGGCAGGTACATATTCTTTGGGAGTTACCTCAAATTGGCCTTTGGCCGGACTATCTTTTTGGGTGGTGATCTGTGAAGGGGAAACTATCTTACTTCTTTTAAACCTTTGCCTCTTCAAAACCATAGGTCACCGGGGACGTCTCCCCTGGGCCTAACCTCCCTAAATAGAAAGAACCTCCCCATTGTGGTGACATTGGGTGGGGAAGGTTCCTGTTTCGCCAGTTTGACCTGCTATCCTTTAGCCTCTCTCCCATCTACAAACTGTGCGATAACATTTTGGCGTCGTTGTCGGGGAACACTGAGTCAATTCTCCTCAAACGACACATCCTTTCGGTAAGCCTTGCCTCAAGAGCCTTATCTTACAAGCTTACCTAGCGACTCCACTAGGGTGTTTTCCCTTTTCTTTGATAGTTTCAAGTAAACTATCTGGCGACTCCACAAACTAAAAAGAGGTTCAATAATCCTCCTTTGTCTTTTAGAAGGAAGCCTCCCAAGAACTCTCCTATTGTCAAATCACTTTTCGGGAAGAGCCTTCCTTTAAGAATCATGTCTAGCTCTCAGACCGCTACAACGAACCCAGCCAACAATCAAAGACAATGGTCATCTACTCTTTTCAAACTGTTAGACATGTCAGCCATACCAGGCTACCCTAGGCAAATGCCACCCAAGTATGAAAAGTGGTTACCTAAATTTACCGGTACTGATGCAATCAATGTCGAAGAGCACATGAGCAACTTTTGGGCATTTTTCCAGCTTCACCCCATTAGTGATGATGCTGAAGATCTAGTCATGAAATTGTTCTCCGCTACTCTTTATGATGCCTCAAGGCATTGGTACCTAAGCCTTCCCAATGGAAGCATCAAAACCATGGATAGACTTGAAGAGGCCTTTCTCAAAAGATGGAGTGTCAAAGAAGACCCTAATATGCTCCTCACACGACTGAATAACCTTGCCAAATATGAAAATGATTCCATTCGGGAGTTCCATACTAGATTTGAGACTTTGTTGCAAAGGATTCCCACAAGCCATCATCCGAAAGATGACTACCTCGTCCATGTTTACACCAGATCTTTCAATGGCCAACTAGGGTATCTTCTCAGAGATAAAAATCCCCAATCCATTCAGGAAGCTCAAGAGCTCGCTACTAAAATAGAGGGGAACCTCCTTGTTGACCGCCCATTTAGCACTGGTGGTCAACTCATGTGCCATGAAGAGATGCATCATCATATGCCCATGTTGTCGAAGACCTTTGGTTCTACAGGGCTGTGTTTGGCCCAACACTTATTTTTGTAATTGGAATTTTCACACCCCTGCGTGGGTTAATAATGTAATAGGTCTGCATGAGTCATGTCTAGGTCAGTTACCTTGGGATCGGTTCACTGGGAGAGTTCCTTTCACCGAGGGTTTTTTATCCTCAGGTTATCAGTTGGGCTTTTCAGCCTTACTGATTTCCCTTGAGTTTTTCCCTCTCACTTGCATATGTCCTCCAAAGTGGTGAACGACGTTCTAGTGGGCTTATGTTTTGGTAACTATATAGGGAATTCATTGTAAATGACCATGCAAGACATCATAGAAAGTTTCGCGGAATTCCGTCGAGTCTAGGTTAGTTTTTTTTAATTAATTAATTTTTAATTAAATTTCCTTAAGTTTGGAGGTTTAATTATTTAATTAATTAATTATTTTTTAGCAATAATTGTAAAAACTAGGTCCTTGGACTTTTGATAGGGGTATTTGTGCTCAAAAGAAATGGAATAGCACCCCCTACACCCATGGACCAAGTTTCAGCTCGGTCGGACAACTTTAGCCATGGGTTAGTCCACCTAGAGTGTCAGTCAGTTTAAAACAACAATTTTAATTGCTAAAGTCCAAACATGGCAAAATGTAAAAAATGTAATAATGAGTTAGATGATGTGAAATGTTGAAATGATGGTTAGAGAGAGACCCCCTAAGCATAACATAACCCTCCCAACCTTTTCCAACCTATTCTAACCCCTTTCCCACCTTCCACACTCAAAAATCATGCCCCCCTAAGGGGATTGACGTTTTTCCTTGGTGGAGGTTGTTGTGACCTATTTGAGGCCCCCTCTCATGAGTTATGACTCCCTTTAACCCCCACATCACCTCCTAGGGTGATCCCACTCATTTTTTCTCATTAATCTCCCTCCATTTCTTCAATTTCACCCCTTTTTTGTGCCATCCAAGAGGAGTTACGCCCCCTTCCATCTATAAACTCCACAAATGATTTTTTTTAAATTATTTGAGACCTCTCACCTTCCTTGGCATCAATCCCAAGGCCTCCCACATCTCTTTGCTTGATCCCAACACCTCCTACATTTTTCTACACCCTAGATCTAGCTTTCAAACCCTAAATGGTGTGCCCTAGCCTTGAGATCTACTCATTTTCTTGGTGGTGGACACTTGGCATAGATCCAAGAGAGGTAGGTTTGCCTCTCCAAGTATAAATAGATCTCATTTCTCCTCCCAACTCACCATATCTTGAGCTATTGTTATGCTACTTGATTTCCCTCTCTCTCTCTAGTCATTTCATTTCATTTCATTGTCATTCTTGCTCTAGGGTTTTGGAGTATTCCTCTCCAAGACCACTTTCTTTGGTAATAATATTTTGGAAGCTTTGGAGGACAACAAGAAGGGTAAAGTGTATGCTTATTGTTCTTATGCATGGGAGGTAATATTGTTTAATGTTCTTTCTTATTTCTTGCAACACTAGATCTTAGGTAAAGTGTTATCTAAGTAGGCTTGGTAGAGCGTATGCCTATTGATCTATATATCTTGATGTTTGAATTAAATTGAAGTGTCATTTAATATCATTACATCAACGTATTGTCTTTTGTATGCTTGGATTTGAAAGGATATTGCAGGTTCATCTCAAAAGTTTCATTGGGAACTCCTTCTAGAAGGGAAGGGTCACTTGAAGCTTTTTCACTCTCCAACTATCTAGATCTATTACTTTTCTCTATTTTTCTGTACATCCATCTCATTTTCAGCTAGCATATCTTGGTTTAGATAGGTCAAAATACTTTAAAATCTATATCTTGTCTTGTGGAAAGTTCTTGTCCCAAAAGGGCAAGGGTTTCCTTAACATTGTTTGGTTGTGTGTAGCCATCCTAGCAAGCAAAGCTTGCTGTTTTTACAGGTATATCAGATCTGATAGGAGGCTTTTGGCTGCCCCAAAGAGACACACACAACACTTCAAGACCCCTTGGGGGAGTTTGGTAGCTATCTCTAACCCCCTCTTGTCTTTTTCTAGCCTAGAAGTGCACTTTTTCTCCTTTTATTTGCTTGTTTGTTCAAGCTTGAAGTGTAAGAAGGGAAGTGGTATGGCCTCCTCTCTTCTTCAAGCTTGTGGGTAGGTAGGACGTAGGCTAGATCTAGCTTCTCTTTCATTTTTTGAGTTTTCTTCTAGCTTGGCCACAAGGTTTAGAAGGTGAGGGCACCTTCTCAACCTTGACGTGGGTATTTGCTTGGTTTGTTGTAGATTAGTTTGTAGATTAGTTTTCTTCTATTCTTGCTCAGCTCTTATTGGTTTGCTCTAATAACTAAGATCTAAGAACACTTAATCTAACTAAGACAAGATAACTTAATAACCTACCTAGTTGGGAGAGGAACCCCGCAAAGAGGTAAGGATAAGTGTTAATTCTTAATTTTTCATGTGATGTGATTGATCTAATGGTTTAATGTTCTTAATGCTTATGATATAGATCTATCTCATCATCTTAAGCCCATTGGGCAACACACTTAAAATATTATATTGGAATCTTGCTTAGTTTTGTTTCAAGCTCATAATCTCTCTCTTAAGCACATATTTTAATCTTAATGCTTCACTCATCTTAAAGTGCTTAGCAAGTAAATGCTTCATTGGTTCATTGTCTACATCTATTGGTAGCCACGTATTGGGCTTTGAATGTGTTGAATGGTTAATTTGGCAAACACTTAAATCTTCTTCATCTCTTTTAGGCAAGTTGTTCTTGCCATTTATCTATTGTTTCTAAGCAAACTTCTATTGATGTGCATGTGATAATCTTTATTTCTTTCAACCATCTATTATTTTTCTTTATATGTATTGATTCACTCATTGATTTAAGCTTAAGCAACACACTCATTGAGCAAATAACAGTTTCGGCCATCTCATTAATTTGCACTTAAAAAGTACTTTAAAACCTTCTAAACACTCTTTAAATCACCTAAAAGTCTACCTAATCATTATACATACTTAACAGACTACTTTAGGGTACCTTAGACCACCATCTCCACCATCTAAAACGGGTTTGAGGAAAACAACGGAGGGTAGTGGCAGGGGACTGTCCCGTGGCGCACCAAGTGTGTGTCCTCTCCAAGAGCTACTCTTACTGTCAGGACTGACTGGTTCTGCTAGGGTTGGCCTCGTTGCCATACTATCTTGAGCATCCAGCAGTTATTTGGCAACAGGAGGAGGAGGCTTTGGTGAAAGCTAATAAAATTTGTAAATCTTAAGAAAAGCCTGGGCTTAATAATTGAGTGTAGATTGTCTCCAATACTCTTCATAATAGTGGTGTTTAATTCTCTTAAACTTTGGAATCTATTGATGAAGTAATGTGTTGATGATAATCTCGTGTAAATGGTGATGTGATTTGATGCTTTAAATCTTTTATATCCTGCACACATTGAAGATAAACTTGGTTAGCTTGTTGTTGTAATCTATCATTCTTTAACTTGTAAATCTTGTAAGTAAATGTACATGGTATTCTTTCGTTGAATTATTCTTTTGTAAAACTGTAAGTAACTTGTAATCTTTTGTAATAAACACCCCTTGAACATAGTTGACCCCTTGCCCAATTTCTAGGCACTAGTCTTAGTTGACCTAGGGAAAAGGCTTGTTTTTCATGCTAACCTTTGCATCTTGCATGGTTGCCTTAGCATCTTAGGATTAGAATCCCCTCTAACCTTAACAAATTAAAATTAACTCCTAGAACCTAACTCTAACACATCTAGTAACTAAGGTCTACCCCCTTTGGATTCCCTAGGAGTAAGCCTAGACGGAAGAGGTTCTGGTCAAAGTGACAGCGTGGGCTGTGAACCTAGGCATTGTGCCTCCAAGGACACAGTAAGTGAGCTGGACTTAGCTCACGTTTGCAAGTGTGTATAAGGACGGCAACACTCCTTTCATCCAAGATTGAGCCTTTTGCTAACCCAAGGGGGAGAACAAACACTAAACCAAAAATAGTTCACAATGCTGAGCCTACTTCATATCTATGTACCAGTATCACCAAGATGCAAGCCTCCATGGATGGTATCATGAAAAATCAGGAGGAAATGATGAGCAGGATTGTCAAATTGGAAATATCTCAGACCCAAGCACCTAGGGTCCCATACAAAGGGCAATTCCCAAAGGGAGGCCAATTTTATAAACCAAAGAATGAGCATGAAGTTCCAAATACCTTGGCCCCTGCAAACGTTGTTGATGAAAATCCTTGGTGCCTAGAATGCAGCAAAGCACATTGGGAGCACGAGTGTACTTACAATGGTGGCCATCAACAAGTCAACAACATGGATTGTTTCATGGAGCTTCCTCAAATAAATATCATCAATGCAGAACATCAGGTAGTTGTGAAAGAAGCAACCAAATCAGCAAGGATGGCGATAATAAACAAGTTGGACCAGAAATCACGAGAGAAGCCAAAGAAACAAGAATTTCAGGTGTACAGAAGAAAGAATTTGAAACAACCTGTTGCTGATCAGGCAAAGTCCCCACCCCTGGAAATACTTCTTCCCAAGACATCCAAGGCCGGTAAGGTTGACCTAAACTTTGACTTCGAAGGGGTATTATCAAAAATGCATGTAAACGTCCCCCTGAGAGAAGCAATCAAGATCCCATCCATCAAGGAACGCTTTGATACTTTCTTTTTGGGATCAGATGAACCCATGGACCCCCCTATTATGTTGCAAGCTGATCACTTCAGGGTTCAATATGGTGAGAACCCTCCTTTCTTCATGACGTTGGCAATGAACTGCAAGAACCTCAACAATTGCATGTTAGATATAGGTGTTGGTGCCAACATGATGTCACTCAAAGTCATGGGACAAGTCGGTTTGAAGGTCACACGGCCTTATAGAAATGTATGTGGCTTCGAATCTAAATCCATACCCACACACAGGGTGGTTGAGAATGTTGACGTTTGCCTGAAGGAGTATCCAGAGAAGATGGTCCACATTGACGTCATGGTAGTTGATGTCCCAGATGTGTGGGGAATGTTGTTATCTAGGAAGTTTGCTGCAATGTTAGGTGGAACCCTTGAGATGGACCTCACATTCTTGCAATTGCCTTTGAAAAATGGAACAATGGGCCATCTCCTCAATGTGCCAATAACCGGGGACCATGTGCAAGATATTACTCACCCCATCAATAATGACAAAGCACAAAACAATATGATACAAACTCTTCAAAAGTATTCTCCAGAAGATATGCCCTTTGCAACGGAAGAGGACTTTGACCAGATCAAATGGCCCAAGAAAGAAGAATACCAACAACTCCTAGATGAATTCAAGAACAAAGAGATTGGGACAATGAAGATATTAAAGAAACATGAAGATGATGTACAAATTCACCCATCTCAACAGAAAGTGTTTACAGCAGAAGCCCACTCTCCTCCCTTAGCACAATACACCAGGGTTGTCCAAGGAACGACCAAATACAAAGTCAAAAAATACAAGGAAGGAGACATGGTATGGATGTGGGATACCCAGAAAGGAGAGACAACTAATGTAAAAGGAAGCACTCAGCCATGGCTCGGACCCTTCAAAGTCGGAATGGAATCAGTTAACGATTCATATTACTTATCCACTTTGGAGGGAAGAAGGCGCCCATTACCTATCAGCGGGCACCTCCTCAAACCCCACCAAGGTGGGGGGACCTAATTTCACAGGTAAGTGCAGGTAAGTAGACATTTTGTATTCGTGTATTATACCATTTGCATTTCATGTTAGTTTGCTTTCACATTTGCATTGTTGATTGTTTTCTTTCAGTTTATATATATATATCTATGTATGCTGGGGTGGCATTACCGCCCCATTTTTTTTTACTGATGCCCCTATCGAGATTGAGCAGGTCTGCAAGTTACGCCAGAGATGCTGAGGTTCTCATGCACTCTATGGTGAGCACATGTCCCCGAGTTGGAGCCAGATGTTATCCCCAATTTTTAGGGATAAATAGGAGATCATTTCTCAAGGCCCACAGGTCCTAGACATGGAGGACCGAGAGCAGGATTGACCTGAGCATGGCCCTGGAGGGCCCATCCTTTTCTTCTTCCATCAGATTTGTCTTGTCAGCAGCAGCAGCATCCATCACCATCGTCTTGGTCTTGTATCGGAAGAGGTTCTTACTCCATGAGGTAATTGGTCCAGGTATCATGGTATGTGTCACTTTTGATCATTGAAACCTTTAAATATATGCATATGATTCCTTTATCTCTAACAACTGCTTGGATATTACATTAGCCTACATGACCATGCTTGGGGAAATTGACTGAGTGCCCTAGCAAGCCTGTTCCCATAAGTCTTGGTTTGCCACTAGGGAAATTTCTGAAAAGCCATTGTCCGCTCCCATCATAGAACCATTGTTTCATCTTGTCTCCCACTCATTTATCCCATTCCCCTTGTCCGGGTATTGGGTTGACCTATTTGCAGGATTGCATCTTATCTCGAGGGAAGAAGGGGCTAAAGGCCCAGAAGGTAAAAGCAACTGGTAAAAGACAAAAGCCTAGAAATAAAACCTCGAGATGCTTCGCCCAGGGATCCCCGAGAAGGCAATAAAAGGCCTCTCGACAAGAAACAAGAGGGACCCGGAATAACAAACAAGACCTAGTTAGAGGATAGGGGGTCTCATCACGAGCCAGCCTATTAGGTTCATGGGTACCTAACAGTATGACATTGCCACCATCTGGTTACCACGCTAGGGTAGTGACCTTTGGTTGCATGGCCAAGGGAAAGGGGGTCTCATCACGAGCTAGCCTTCTCATCTCTGTGAAAGTACTTGTGGGTAACACTGTCAGCTTTGGTCACCATGCCAAGGCAGTATCCTCTGGTTAGCCCTTGAATAAAAAGAAAAGGAAGAAGAAAAAACAAATAAAAGAATAAAGCAAGAAAAGAATAAAGGCAAGAATGGGCTTGGAAAAAATGCATCCATGACAGGTACAGCTCACCTTCTACAAAGGCACCCACAGATAACATTATGCATCCTTGGCCCTCACTGCACCCACATGTCTGGACATCCCCCAGCCACATCACCTCACTTACATGGCTTGGATGAAATCTTCCTGGGAACTTTCCTTTTCTTGTGGACACTAGCCCAATAGGATGTCTTGTCTTTTTCTCCAATCTTGTATTGCAGGTTTTTGTAATGTCTTTGAGCTATTGACTGATGTATTAGGGTTTTTATGCATATGTTTAATAATATTGATGATGATATGTGATTAACATTGCTATGATCCCGGTGACTGATGAGCCCATGGTGGGCGTAGCTTTTGATGTCCAGGACCATGCCCAACGGACAAGTACCATTTGGACCAGTACACATGGGGAGATTACCAATTCGGACCTCCATGGGGCTGAAGAGCCCACCAGATGGATGTTGAGACCCCATCAGAGGGTAGAGACAGGATAGAGATGGATCAGGGCTTTTGCACCAGAGAGGAAGAGGACGTTCCATCACAGGCACTCCAACAGGACTAGACCTGGGGGGAATGACCCCTTTTCAGTGGAAGGCTAGCCTTGGAAGGCTTGGGACGTCTCCATCTTCACCATGATATCATCCATCTTCATGGATGCTTTTGGAGGCAGACTAGGCAGCAGTGGCACGTGTGGCAGGTTGGAGAAGCCCCTGTGGGGCTAACATTTTGCTACTTGGTGTCTCATTTGCCCTAGAAAGGGCTAGCGCCTCCCTTGAAGGGGATTTTGCTCTCATTTTGACTTGTTTAGGGCTTTTTACTTAGCATTTAATGTAAAAATAGTATTATTTTGACATTATGGCCTTGTCGGCCTTTTTTATCACCTAAAAGGTAAAATTAGGTCATTGATACACTATATATTGAGGGTTTTGACTCTCATTTTTAACATCAATTATCACTCACTCATAGTGAGGTCTGATTTTTAGCGCCCTATTGGGGTTTTTGGCTGAACTAGTGATGCGCACTTGTTGAAGGAAGAGATTTTTTGGCATTTATG
>JASDQU010026147.1:0-18468 GCA_032191745.1 Picea mariana | reverse complement strand
TTATGGTGTTTCTCTTGAAGGAAGGTGTTACAACTAGGGTTTGCATGGTTATTTCTTCATGAATTGTAAGTGTTTTTTCTGCAAAACTTCTTATTGAATGGTTGTAGTTTAAATTTCTTGCATATTGCTTATAAATTTGTTGAATCAAAACCCTAGGGGACAAACACACAAGTAGCTTGTTGTCTCATGTCCCCTGATAGAGAAACCTTTAGCCATTGAAAGAGAAGAAGAGAGCCTAGCCATAGCTACAGTCCTTGCTTCTCTCTCCCCTGTGCTAGCCGTACCTTTAGAAATCCAAGAGAGGGAGACGTCCTAGGCCTAGGTTATCTACACCTAGGGCCGTTTTTCCCTTAGGGTTTGAAGAAAGAGCCTTGCCGCAGCAACACTCTCCCTCTTTAAGCTCTCTCGTCTTGTTTTTGTGCTTTATCTGGATGCGTTTTAGTTATGTGCTTGAGATGTTTCGTGGTTGTTGCATGTGCATGTTATATGTTATGGTTTATACAGTATATATATGATGCATGTGGAAATAAGGAACATCATCTACCCAATAATATGTATTATGAGATTCAAGCATGGAAATACAATGAAATATTGGGAATATAGAAGGTATTCTTCAATTAGATCTCATGGATCGTCACTGGAATACAAGAAAATAACATAAAATACCCGTGATTAGAAGATGAAGGCAAATCTGATGCATGCACAGATAGATCAACAAAATCGATGGTTCCGAAGAAGCACGGTAACCGCTACAAACTGGAAAACTCGTCCGGAAGGTTATACCCATCGTAATGAGCTGGAAACTGTCCCAATAGAAGCACCCTGGCCTCTAGAATGATACCGATGATTGTCGGATGATAGATCTGGTCTCTGATGCTCTGGATCTCGTCCCCTGGGGGTCTGCTCACCTCCTAGGCCTCTGGATGTGCCCCAAATGATTCCACCAATATAATCGGCTGCTATAGGACTCAAAACATTCGCCTCACCAAATGTAGAACTGGGTCGGAAGGGTTTCCCCAGATCTGCTTTGATGCTCCTTCTATAACCCCAACTGTCCTTCTAGAAGAGTTGCGCCCTAAATGGCTGAATGATACGCTCTGAAGGATTCCACCGTCTGAATCTGATGGAAAGTGGCTCAATCTATGCACCCTGGCTGGATCTCAACTGGGTCGAAAGGTAACTGCAATCTGAGCTCTGATCTCATGCAGGTCCACAAACCCTCCATCTCACTTGCGCCCCCACTGGCTGAGCTGCGCAACACTAATAACTAGATACTCCCGAATAGCACGGTGAAATACTTGGATGGTATCTCCGATGGGCTAGCGTGTGTCTGTCAACACCAAAACCGATCAATGGTGGTGGTTTCCTCCAGAAATCCACAAAACAATAGAAGTCAAATCTCTTCCTCCTTTGGGAACTCTCAACATCAAATCATAACAATGCATAATTAGGAATTAGGTCGAATTCCTCCCTTTATACTCTTTCCGATCTAATTCACCATTGACCTCACTTAAGCTAGGCACTTTTCCTCCTAAGGTGAATAATTAATTAATTACATCCCCCTTTAGCACCTTTTCATTCTAATTCTTCGTTGACTTAGGCTTAAGTGACTTTTCCTATGCTTTTTGGTGTAATTCACCGTTTAGCCACCAAATCACCCTTATTTCTCCCTTTTGTTCCCTGTTTGTGCCTGACTATAGTCTACAGGAACACATAGACTACTAAGTCACTCCCTGCTGGCCTACTCTTGGGAACGAGACATCACAACAAGATGGGAGGATCAGAGCTTTGATACCACTGTAATGTTCCCAAGCCAACATGCCAAGAACATCACGTTTTTGCATGAATTTTAAACTTTTTCTGGTTGTGGCATTTCGTCAAACACTTTGTTGATTTACTTGTTTGTATGTGTGTGTTTGCAGATTGACCCCTTAAATTCGGCCTTAAGGTTTATATTCAGTTATCACACATAGATATGAACATACTATCAATGAAAGTACAAGATACACCAAATATGGAACCAATAGCAAAGATATGACCTTTATTAATATAATGAGCAAGAACTTGATACAACAGTGAGGCCGATCTAGAATGCTCAACAAATGGCTCCCATAAACATAATAAGAGCTGCTACAAAAATGCTCCAATAGAAGACTACAAGCCTCCAAAGGCTAAATACTCCATGAAGACTAATGCAAGAAGAGATCTGGGAAGAATGAAGCACCAAACCCCCAAGCTGGATGATTCTACGCCCTGCTGGAACATTGAAGACCCTCAATAATTCGGCCCTACTGTCAAAGACCTCCAAATGCTCCAATGAAGATGCCAAACTGTAGATCGGGATGTGTAGAGTCCCCGCCTGAAATATCATACCGAAATAACAAGGGATGCTCCTCCAAATGTTGAATCCTCAAGTGGAGTTGTGCCCTCCAGAATACTGTCAAACCCTACAATTTCGGCCCTGATGCAGGAGGCCTCCAAATGCTCTGAAACTCCCCAGAAATATAGATCAGGACACTGCTAGTCACTAGGTGAAGTCTCAGGGTCAGATCTGAAGTATAACCCCTCCAAATTGAATAGATCTGAATCTGAAAAATGCCCTCCTTCTCTCTAATTCGTCCAATGCATCCAATAAATCAAATGGCACATAAAAATCCTCCGGAATGCACTAGATATAATGGCCAAGACCCTACAATGAAAACCCAGGTGCTATAATTTGCAGAAGCCCTTCCAATCTCTTGGAACAAACTTCCCTCAATGAATGGTGCGCCCTCCTTGCTGGAAACCTCCAATGGTGCGCCCTCTCTCCTCCTGTACCCGTGGCTAGTGTAGAACCCTCCTGTAACTGAGTAGATCTGAAGTAGAATGGTGTGGGGGAGTATTGCATCCCCGAGACCAAGCTTGGAACAAGCTAGGTGGAATCTTTCACCACCGAATTGTCCTCTAGGCTTTGTTAAGTCAAAACCCTCAAAACCCCCAAGGTATGGGCTCACTAGCTAGAAGCCAGATATCAAAAGAAAATCATACATGAATGAGAGAATAGAGGCCCTTGCCTCTCCTTTATACTTCCTGCTCACCTTGTCCCTCCAAAGTGACTTTCATTTTATTAATTATTAATTAATTAATTAATTAACCTTTTTACCTTTGAAACACACCTTATCTTTCCTTGTGGCTTCCCTGGCCACTGAAAGTCACTTTTCATCATCCTATCCTGCAGTGTTGTTCCTCCTGATTCCAATGGGCTATTACACTGAGAGTATTGTGCCCAAAATGACCTGTTTAGTGAATTTAATTAACCTATAGCTCAAAATACTCAAAATCATGGAAATCGTCAGAATGCAACAGAACCAAAGCCAATCTGTGCATAATGGATCATAATGATGAAATAGGACGAGCGATGCAAGTCAGACCCCAAAATATCTCTCAATAGCTCCTGTACTCGCTATAATCCCCATCTGGCTACTCTGGTCATCATAACATCCTGCAATACCCTAATGTCCCAAAGTGGGGACATTACACTGGACCCCGGATGGATCCCCCTGGGGGGATGCGCCCCTCTCTCACTGGAAAAATGTGCCCTAGTGATTCCACCATCGGAATTGGCTAAGATGTGTCTCTAAATGATCATCTCGGCCTACTGTGAAATGGGTCGGAAGGGTTTCCATGGATCTGATCTGATGATCGCTCGGGAACCCCGGATGTGTTCGCCCAAAGTGTCGCACTCCTAATGTCTGGAAAATCTGCCCCAGATGATTCCTACATTAGAATCTGACAATGAACTAGGAAAAAGATGCGCCTTGCATTCCTCTCAACTGGGTCGGAGGGGAATCTATGAACTCTCCCTAGATGGGATAAGTCGATCCATTGAACCTCCTCAGAAGCTGCACCCTCACCCTGAATAAGTGCACCCTTGCTGTTGGAACCTGTGTAACTCTTGTTGAAGAATGATGGAAGACCTATGTGATCTTCTTGGTGACTAGGGTGTGTCTCTCAACACCGAAATCGGCCAACTGGTGTCTTCCTCCTGGAATCCATTGAACTATCTCACCTGAGATGTGCCTCTCTCCTCAATGACAAGTCAAAATATGCATAATGATGAATTAGGTCGCTAACCCTTCTCTTATAGCTGCCTGAAACCCTAATTTGTTGTTGACTTCTAATTTTAGCTCGTCTGTTCTATTTTTAGCTCAAATTGGCTTAAAAGTGCTTTTAACCACTTTTAGCTCAATGTCACTTTCCGAATATAACACCTTTGACTTGAGTGACCTCTAGTAACCCTGTTTACGCTTTTCTAGCCTTGGCTATAGTCTAACGGGGCAGTTTAGACCATTAATCCTCCTCTCTAGAGCTCCTATTTGGAAAGGGACATTACAATCTATATGGGTAGACTAGTTGGGATAGGATATACATAATTTTATGTAGCTTAATACATGCTATTCTCTTTACTTCTTTTTTCAAGGAAAACTTTATAGGATACCTTTCTCTTTCCCAAAATATCTAGATGGAAGGTGGCTAAACTGCCAGCTACAATAGCAACTAGTAACCTTGAGGGGTTTGATGCAATTTGAACCTATGACTTATGGCCTCCCTGTCGACAATATGCCTTGGGCAAATAGTTCAACTGATTGAACTAACCCTTAGAGCTGATTCTCTCAGTTCCTATGTTTTTTTTTTTTTTGCGTATTCTATATTTTCTTACACTAACTGCATAAAATATTTGATTTACTTAGTAGAAACACATTTTAAGTCTTGGACTGAAACATTGATGGCGACTACATTGTTACAAAGGAAATATCAATAAAATATCAAGCAAACATGAAACTCTTCTTAGAAGTTGTACTGACCTGCATCCAAGACAAGAACTTTGTCGCAGCCCATTACGGTTGGTATTCTATGTGCAATACTTATAACTGTACAGTCTGCAAACTCAGTCTTCATTGTATTCTGTAACGCTAAATCTGTTTGGGTATCAACTGATGCAGTTGCTTCATCAAGAATGAGGATACGACTTCGTCTTAAAAGAACCCGGCCAAGACAAATAAGTTGCCTTTGTCCCATACTCCAGTTCTCTCCCTTTTCAGCAACTGCAAGATGACAACAAATATTTTAACACATAATTTAAAACAATATGAATCCCCTTATTTCTTGAATTTTCAAATAGGTTTTCTTTACAATTTCAATTCAATTATTGAAATAGGCACTGCAAAGAATGCTAATATACTACTTATAAGAAAGAATTCATGCGATGTGTCATTGGCATACATACCAAGAGTATCTAGCTTTTCTTCCTTTTGAGAAATCACATCAGCTAGCATGCACTTCTCCAATGACTACAAAAGGATTAGAAATTGTCAAATTAACGATGAAAAATAAAGGCAAAGGTCACGATGAATATAATAGCAAGTTGCACAAACATTTCTTCCATCTCTCCATCGAGAAATTAGCCAAGCAAAATATATGACATAGAAAAGCAAACTTATGTCTTAACTATAAAATCAAGGAAAAGCCTAGAAAAATTATCAGTTATAGAACAAATTAAAAAGCTACTCTCGGAAAGGAACAAAGGTAACTCAATTACATCTTGAATGTCTAAGATACTAAAATCAAAAGGCTCAACAAAGATTCATAATACTAAATATGCCCTACAAATCAGTTCTTGAGGTTATAGGCATTGAAAATTATGATATACAGTGAAATTTGAGGCAATAATTTGGCAAGTCAATGGGAATCATTGATATTTCTTGAAAGCAATTCATCACAATTTTTTAGAAGAGAAAGAAAAACAATATTGATTTCAAGGACAGATATCAAATATTTCTGTTTTCTTTTTCTTTCACATTTTATGATTTTCTAGGGACTTCTAATATCTTGTCATTTGTGGGACACTTTGGGACAAAAACTCATGTGATCAATTTTTTGAAGGCTAGAAATGATACAAAAGCTAGCTAGGTTCAGAAAAATGTCAAGGATACACCACAGAAGAGTTTTCAGAGAACGAGACTTAAGAAACTATTCATAAAGTTACATGGCCAGCTCTAGGAGGTTTCCAATTTGAAAATGTTTCCCAGGCATGGAAACCATTGTGGGAAAGGGGGCATTTAATGCTACTTAGACCTATATTTTCTCAATAAAACTAATTGAAGGGCTCTTGCAGTGACAATGCTCAAGTATTGGCTTGCATTCTGATTTGACCCAAGATGGTCACTAATGAAATCAATGTAGGGTGTTATGGATAAAACAACAACTTCTTAACCTATAGGTGTTAATGATGGTGCCAACACCCTTAATTTAGGAAGCATGAAATATATATGATGATCCAAAGTGCATAGATGTATGTGTGTTTAGTCTTTTTAAAAGAAAACTTTCTTGCAAATTTTACCTTTATGTCATAGCATGGGGATATTCATTTGCATTATGTGTGCACTTTCTCCATGCTGGGACAAGCCCTCTAAGGTAAAACAATAGGGTTGTTTCCAAAGTTTTATGCAAATTAAATTCAAGGTTTGCTTTTCCCAGTTGCATGGATGGAAAGGTTTATATGTGATCTATATTTCTGTCATATACATAGGATAAGGGGTCGTCACTAAACATGAGGTGGGTGTCATTTGATGCTGAGGGCCAATGGATTAGGAGGTTGCACAATGTGTGGTCGGTGTATGTGTCTTACAAGTTTTGAGTATTTCCTTGGGTAGTGATTTACCATGGCCTTCCCACCAAGGCTCAGCTGGCTAAGAGTGGTGTCTCTAATGGTCTTTGACCTTCTCGCCTTAGGTTGGATATGGTGACGCATTTATTATGGGATTGTGCTTTTTCCATGTCCTGTTGGGATCATGTTCAGACAGTGCAGACAACTATTCTTCAAGGGTGTTTTCATTGGAGAGCAATTTTGTTGGGTGACTCTAGATCCTTAGTCCATTTATGTCTTAATGGAGTTTGGCACTACTTGATAATTTCAGCTATGTTTGTTCTCTAGAAGCTTCGGTGCAAATATGTTTTTGAGAACGTTAGCTCTTTGTTTTCCTTTTGTCATATGTGACAAGAGGAGGTACATATGAAGTTGTTGGCAAAAGGATTTATGTTGATCAAGGATGCCAAATTATTAGATCCTGCTGCCCATTCAGATTTTATTTGTGTTCTTGTTTCTTTGAGAAAGAATATGTAAATACCCTTACACTATATGTTTTCCTTTTTGGTATAAATTTGTTTATGTGAATATAAGAAGTATTAAAAAAAACAATGCCAAAGTGTTGTTGGCTTGCATTCCAATTTGACCCAAGATGGTCATTGATGAAATCAATACAGGGTGTTTTGGATAAAAGAACGACTTCTTAACCTATAGGTATTAATGATGGTGCCGACACCCTTATTTCAGGAAGCACGATATAGATATGATGATCCAAATTGCATAGATGTATGTGTGTGTTTAGTCTTTTTAAAAGAAAACTTTCTTGCAAATTTTGGCTTTATGTCACAGCATGGGGGGCATATTCATTTGCATTGTGTGTGCACTTTCGCCATGCTGGGACAACCCTTTATTGCCTTCTCAGGGATCCCTGGGCGAAGCATCTCTAGGTTTCATTTCCTATGGCTTTTATCTTTTACCAGCTGCTTTTACCCCCTGGGCCTTTAGCCCCTTCTTCCCACAAGACAAAGTGTAACCCTCAAAAGGTCATCCTAATGGCCGGACTAGGGGAATGGGGTGGATGAATGGGAGATAAGATGTAAAATGATAGAATGGTGGGAGCGGACGATGGCTTTGCAAATCCCCCTTGGTGGCTAACCAAAACCCATGAATACAAGCTTGCTAAGTCACTCCGTTAATCACCCCAACAATGGTCAAGTGGATTAGTGTAAGATCCAAGCAGTTATCAGAAATGAAAGGAACCTAATGCATATATAAGAAGGTTATAATGATCAAACATGACACATACCATGATACCTTGGACCAATTACCTCATGGAGCAAGAGTCTTCTCCGATGCAAGTCCAAGCCGATGGTGATGGATGCTGCTAAAGAAGGATGGGCCCTCCAGGGCCATGCTCAGGTCAATCCTGCTCTCGGTACTTCATGTCTAGGACCTATGGGCCTCGAGACATGATCTCCTAGTTATCCCTAGATATCGGGGATAACAGGGTTATTTTTACTTGCAAAGTAAGATTTCAATTTAAAGAAGTACTACAAGTTATATTTCTTTTGCAAACTAAAGGCAAGTAGATTAGATCTTTTATTCTAGCTTGCGATCTACTATCTTAGTCCCTCTTTCTTGCTGAAATTTTTAAGGATAAATATATTTATTTTTAAAGAGTTTAAATATCAAATTTGAGCAAGTCTTATTGTATTTATTTTCTGTTTTATGACAGCAAAGAATATCAGTAAGAAAAGGCTCTTTCTTAGCTAGTTTAGACTTAGAATTTTGCTAGTTTATCATAGGAATTTACTTAGAAAATTTGAGCTTTATACATAATAACCAAAGACACTCTTAAAGTGATTTTGGTCATCTTTTGCTATCTTTTTTTCGTTGTTTTGTGCAGGTTGGTGCGAAAACAAGAGGATACTCTACCGAAAATTCGAAGATTTGAAGTTCCTAAGACCCTGAAAGTGGCTCCATATTGTTGGAAACTATTGTAAAAACATTTTTTTCTTTTTTGATCCATATAGAAGGGTCCATATCTCTCATTTAAAAAGATCTCAAGACTCTTCAAAGAGCAATTGTAACCAAGATAATAAAATCAGTGAGCCAAAGGAAGCCTCACTTTGATTTCCCCCCCGGGGGGCTATGTTGTGTTTTGGATCTTTTGTCTTAGCTTGCTTCATTTTGTCCTTTTGATTTAAGTGCTCAAACAAGTTCATAACCAGCTATAAAGTTAAAATAAACCACAATCTAGATTAGATTTCATTTTTGCAAAGTAGAATATTAATTGCTAGTTAGTTTCTGTTTTTATGCAATTTTCAAGTTGGAAAATAACCTGTCTCCTCATCTCCTCCAAAGAGGCTGGTCAGTGAAGACATTAGTAATTAAAAAACATTTCAATTTCAGTATTTTCTTTCTTGTTTAAAATAAACAATTCCCCTCAACTCCCAGTGCGGTTCCTGACCCTTCAAGTTGCGATCTAGTCTCGATCTGCTAGAAGTAAGTTTCATACACGCTGGGCTGGTCAGTGGTGATAGAATAAATAGGGAAATCTCTGAAGTAGTTAGCTTAATGTGCAGGAAAACACCTAAAATTGACCTGTGAAGTAAGGTGGGCCCTCTCGGGACCTGGTTTTCCCACCCATTTTGGACATCTAGCACTTTTAGTGAGTTTACTGGTGAGACCTTTTGGGTTTCGGTAAGCTCTCCACAAGTTTCCAAACAAAGAGCTAGCCTCCAAAGAGGCCACATACTCTCATTAAATCAACATCAATTTACCTTACTAAAATACGCGATCTACACTGCCCACGATTACCTTTAAGGCACTGGTCTCATTTACACACTTTGCAAAGCCATATGCTTCATTTTACTTTTTAGTTATTTACTTGAAGCAAATTTGATTTTACTTGCATCTAACAATTGTGTCTTAAGTATCCTTTTATGCAAGCATATGTTTGATATATTTATCGTGGTGAATAATTGATCTGTGTATTTTCACTTTATGTTGGTTGATGAAAGAATAAACTCCTAGATTTATTTATTGTACTTAGTTTAGTTCAAGCCTTAGTATATTTGTTAGGGACTACCCCCCTTGGCTTCGCTAGGAGTTAGTCTAGACGGAGGAGTTGAGGATTAGGTGATAGCACCTTAACTCTCACTTGCCCCCAAGGACACACCGAGTGGATTGAATATTTCTTCCACGTCTCCCATGTGTGTATAAGGCGGCAACAGGGCCAATTTCAGGATGAGCTGGAGGCATTGCGGTCTCAAGTGGAAGTGTTACAACTCCGCCCCCCCCCACCCATCATCAGCTTCTCCTTGTCATCGGTCTGGTTCAGTGGCAACTTCTTCAACCGACCATGGTGTTTGTCTTGGATATGGAGGATGAGGTTTTGGGTAATCTACCTTCTTTTGATAAATGATTTTTTTCTTTTCCATATGTATACTCAGAATTTTCTACAGAGTCTACTCTGTTCATCCCTATATTAAAGATAGATTTTGGAAGGTTAGGAGATATGTCTTAGATAGTTGGTCTGCTACTATTTTGGAGACTCCAAGATTTTATCTTGTTTACTGGAAAACTCTTTTTATACTTTATGTGCTTCGACCGCACCTTTAATGCAATATAAATCTACAAAATCATGTTTAAAAAAAACAATAATAATATTTAATAATTAAAAATCATACTCTTTAACCCTTGTAACCAGTAAATGATATTTATCTCATCAAATAAATCCTCACATTTATTATTACAAATATATATATTATCCTATATAAATTTCATTCTTCACTCCTATTCAAATTAGATATTTTTATAATTATTTGTTTGTAATACCACATCTTCCAAATCCCTTGAATTCTCCACAGCTCTCTTTTGCTGCCATGTATCTTCCTTTTTCGAAAAACTATTGTAACTAATTGTGCAACACATGAAATAAGGGTTAAATAATATTCAAGAAGGGATTGAGTAATCATATATGTTGTATTTTTATCCAAACAACATCAATAAGACAATAATGATACTTTTATTAAAATAACATAAATAAGACAATAACGACAATGTTAACTGGTGATTGCATGTCCATCAAATCCATTTGATGATGATATACAATTACATAGAGCAACGTTTTACCCAAATCTACATATAGTCAATATCATACATGTTTCTAGATTCTAATTCAGAACCTTGGATACATATATGCAGCCCATCTACATAGCACAGGTATGAGTTTTACAACTGTTAAATGAAGCATATAACAAATAATATGGTGATTGGAACAAACCTCCCATATCTCTTGATCCGTGTGCACACCTAGTGGATCTAAGTTGTCTCTGATTGTTCCTTCAAATAGAGTCGGTTCTTGAGGAATGATGTTGAGCTTCGACCGCAAGTCATTTAGGCCAACTATACTAATATCTATCCCATCAATGATTATTTTCCCTGCAGCAGGCTCAACTATTCGGAAAAGAGCCAAGACAAGAGAAGATTTCCCACTGCCTGTCCTTCCCACTACACCGAGTTTTTCCCCTCCATTAATAGAGAATGTAATGTCCTTCAATACAAGTGGTGCATGTGGGAGGTATCTTAACTGAAATAAATCCATAGACCAAGAACACAAATAAGTGGAGAGCTTAAAAACATATTGCTCATATCTTTAAAAGAAAAGAAGTCTATCAATATTGAAATAGAGATCTGCCAGCAAAAGCAAGTTTTACTTATAACAGTCACGTCGTAAAATAAAAGGCCATATGTTCTTTTTGTTGAAAGATGGACTTTAAAAGTAAAAGATTATAACTCCGAAAACATTCCTCTTACAGAGTAGAGCCAGTGTCTGTATAGAAGTATATGCAGATAAAGAAACAGTCTAACTCTACTGCATTGAAGGGTAAAACCAAACACACTAAAGTCAGAATAAGATCTTTATTATTAACAAAATGCCCCAGCTACTGGACACTGTCTTCGACACATTTCAATTTGAACTAATTTCATTCGGATTCAAACAAAGTAATTGAACACATTTGGTGCATGTAACAGGCTTCTGTGTTTTGGTTTTATTCCTTATTTATACTTGAATTTCGGAGGCCTCTCTGAAGTCAATTTCTCTTCAGAGGTCCATCAGAAAAGGCTGCCTGTTAGCACCATATTTGTCTGTATTTGCAGCAAATGCACTGGGATACGTTTTGTAGGAAGCACACATTCAGGACAAGATCATGAGCATATCTCTTCCAGGTGGTAAGCTCTCTCAATAGTTAGTGCAAGTGTCCCTGAAGTGTCCACGTACTTTTGCAGACGCAGCCATGAGAATAATAACATGAAAATATTGTAATTAGAGTCACTAGGTGAATTAGTGTTAATATATTGTGTTATTAGTGTATAGAGAGTAATTATGACCTAATGTTGGGAGTAATTATGACTTAATGTTGGTATTAGGGTTGTGTAATTGTAAAACATTTCGATAGATCAATTACCGAAACATAGGACTAAAAAGTGAGTTGTCATAATGTATAGAAAGAGTCTAGGTGCAATAAAGTTTTATTCTCCATATTATTTTTTGAATGTATCTTTTAAGTTTTTTTTGGAACAGTGGTTCAGAATAGGAACATTTGGTGGAATCTAAGAAATTCCATGTGGAGAAGCTTGAGAAAGTGTGTGTTAATCCCAATGAATTTTTTCAGTACTTTTGTGATTTTCATCACAAAGCTTTGAATGAATAGAGTTTTCGTTTGGTTCCTTGGATTGTTGATGACATGGATGATAATGTGCTAAAAGTTTTGATGATAGCATCACACTTGATAATGTAATGTTCTAGTCCACACATTGTTAGATGATTGGATATGAGGATGTATGGATCCCTTGATGGAACACCCTAGCACTTTCGGGATAAGTAGGCATTGTATTGGCATACTACTTTAGTTGGTTTCATCCTAGCATATAGCACTTGGAATGTACTCACCTTTCTACATGTATTTTGTTACTTGGGTGGATAGATATTGGCATGGTTAGCGATCCTTTTCTCCAATGCCATAGCTATTATGGATGATATTCACATGTAGATGGATTACTTGTAAGTTGTAACATGGAGCATTATGAGCTGGTGGGGCTCTTGATGACTTGACATATGGTTCATGGCATGTTTAATTTGATTTTCCTACCATCTTATGTAATGTCCCCACTTTGGGAAATCATCACAGTGCAGAGGTTTACGATGACCAGATTAGCCAGATGGATGTTATAGCGAGTACAAGGGTTATTGAGAGGCATTGTGGGGTCCAGCTTGCATTGTTCATCATATTTCATCATTATGAGCCATTCTGCACAGGTTGGCTTTGGTTTCGTTGCATTTCGACGATTTCCATGATTTTGACTATTTTGGGCTATAAGTTAATTAAATTCACTGAAGAGGTCATTTTGGGCACATTACTTGGAGGTACCTCTCAGTGTAATAGCTCATTGGAATCGGGAGGAGCAACACTACAGGATGGGATAGTGAGAAGTGACTTTCAGTGGCCAGGGAATCCACAAGGAGAGATAAGGTGTTTTTCAGAGGTAAAAAGGTTAATTAATTAATTAAAGTGATTTAATTAATTAATTAAATATTAATAAAATGAAAGTCACTTTGGAGGGACAAGGTGAGCCAAAAATTATAAAGGAAAGGCAAGGTACTCTACTCATTCATTCATGTATGATCATATTTTGATATCTGGCTTCTAGCTAGTGAGCCCAACATTGGGGGTTTTGAGGGTTTTGACTTAACAAACCCTAGAGGAGGATTCGGTGGTGAAATATTCCACCGAGCTTGTCCCAATATTGGAGATGCAATACTCTCCCACACCATTCTAGTTCAGTTCTACATCAATGCAAGAGGGTTCTACACCAGCCACAGGCACAGGAAGGAAGAGGGGTGCACCATTGGGGGTTTCCAGCAAGGGGGCACACCATTCTTGAGGAAAGGTTCGTTGTAGGAGTTTGAGAGGGCTCTTCAACATTTGAGCATTTGGGTTTTACTTGTAGGGCCTTAGCCATGATTTCTAGTGCCTCTTGAGAGAGTTTTATGGTTCATATTATTTCCTAGAGCAGTGAGACGAATTGGAGGGAAGGAGGGCATTTTTGAGATTCAGATCTATTCAATTTGGAGGGGTTATACTTCAGATCTGATCCTAAGACTTCACCCAGTGACTCGCAGTGTCCCAATCTACCTTTCTAGTGAGTTTCAGGGCATTTGGAGGCCTCCTTCATCAGGGCCGAAATTATAGGGTTTGATAGTTTCAAGAGGGCACAACTCAAATTGAGGATTTAGCATTTGAAGGAGTTTCCCTTGGTATTTCGGTTTGAGATTTCAGGAGGGGATTCTACTCATCCCGATCTACAGTTCAACATCTTTAGCATAGCATTTGGAGGTATTTGACAGTAGGGCCGAATTATTGAGGGTCTTCAAGGTTTCAGCAGGGCATGGCATCTTCCAGCTTGGGGGTTGACACTTCATACGACCCAGATCTTCTTGTATTGGTATTCATGGTATATTCAGCCTTTGGAGGCTTATTTTAGTCTTCTTTGGAGCATTTTGTAGCAGCTTCTATTGTCTATCTTCTTAGCCATCTGTTGAGCATTCCAGATCGGCATCTTCATTGTAGCAGGTTCTTCTATTTCATGAATAAAAGTAGATTTGAGATGTTTTGGCTTGTCTATCATATTGCATATGGTTGAGGTATGTTCCATGATCGTATCTCTTTGTTTATTGCTGCATACACACATATAAAAACATCAACATAAACCCTAAGGCCAAAATCAAGAGGCCATTCTGCAAGTAAACACATGTAAACAAGTAGGTCAGCGAAGTGTTTGACGAAATACCACAACCAAAAAAAGTTTTAAAAGACACCCAAAACCGTGATGTTCCTGGCATAATGGCTTGGGAACATTACAATGGTATCAGAGCTTAGATTCCTGCCAGCCAGTTGGAATTAGCACATGCATGCAGAGCCATAAGGAGAAATGGATAAGATATACTTTGAGTTAATTTACTATGAGATAAAGTATTCTAGCCTTAACGAGGAAACTAGGGCTTAAATAACCTTCCCACGGTATGTAGCCTAGAGAAATCCTAGATGGAGTGAAGATGAGAGTTTACTTGGGATCATCAGATTAGAGGACAAGAGGGCCAAAGACCGTAGAAGGTGGGAAGAACAAAGAGACCCCACGCCCATTAGGAGCACGTAGCTTTGCTACAGTTGCAAGGCTCCTTGGGAACCTGATCATAGGTGTAGGGGTAAGGATCAAAAACATATTATTGAGGTACGCCATGACATTGATGATGAGGTGCGTGAGGATGGAGCGATAGATGCTGATTCAGAGCAGTCTGATGATGACAGTGACTCTTGCACAGAGGCTAGTGATAGTGACTCTTGCACAGAGGCTAGTGATGCTTGCACGCTTGAGGAGGATAATGACCCTTGCACATTGGAGGAGCAGTTGGATGGACAAGACGATAGCACAAGTGTCTCAGCAGACATATCACATACCATTTATGACCTTACACCTCAGCAGAGTGGTGACACTAGTGAGGGTTCACACGTGTTAGCACCTAGATCTGATGAGCTTCCTATGAGGGCCATGACACATCTGTCGTCTTTCCAGATTCCCCGGATAGCCACGTCACATGAGGAGATTAGTGGCATGTCAGATATGATTGAGGAGCCTTGGGCACACCACGGACATGTAGATCCACAGATCCGAGAGGAGATACATGACGTCCAGACAGTTGACCGTACACATACCAGAGCAACATGAGGAGATTGAGTAACAGCTTTTGGAGACTCCATTAGTTGAGCAGATTGTGGAGACTGACAGGTTGATGGAGCACTTACTTCCAGGATCGGCCTGCAGTGATGAGGATGCACTCCTTATTGGTCAGGATGACCACAGCACGTGTCTGGACACATCTATATGGGATCCAGGCGCAGATGATAGTAGCAAGGTGAGTGCATAGGAGGCTACAACTGCTCATACAGGATACGATGTGATTCAGATGGATATAGCATCTAGTGATGGGGTGCAGTGGCATACAGGGGGACCCAACAACATGGTAGACAGTGGGTCGTTCAGCACGTTATCTTATGCAGAGGATGTTTTTGGGGATTCCAGAGTTGACACTAGCAGGACTGACACTAACAGTGAGGAGTATGAGGTGGCACCTCAGCATGACTGTGATCAGGAGTCACACCACTTGACAAGACAGCTGAGAGTCAGTGAGGATATGATCATGGTAGCCACCAGGCGCATTGATGACATGCATGCATTGATGGTTGATTGTTGTTGGAGGGCATCAATGGCACATGATAGTTCAGATGAGGCATTTTTCGTAGATGACTTTCATACTCTCTTAGAGAGAATGTCTATGATGAGGTCCGACATCTAGCAGTTGTTGACAGATAGGAACTACCTACTAGGGATTGGCGAGACGTATCACTGAGCCTTGAGGGAGCAGGAGTTGGAGATGGACCGACTCACTCAGGAGTTGGAGAGCACTCGAGGATTCTTGAGAGGCACACAGACAATCCTTCAAGAATCAGAGTCCATATCAGAGGATCTCCTTGAGGAGATTCATCAGAGATCCACTTCACCTATCTTGGTGGACACCCAGATACATCATTCAGTCACATCATTGGAGGATGTTGGTGGTCTGGCAGAGGAGCACTAGTCGATGGAGGAGTCTGAGGTGTGCATAGGATCACTAATGAGTATGGAGAGTTACGGTCCAGGGGTGCATGAGAGGATCTTTGAGACAGTTAGGCACTCACCTACACATGGGGGCTCTAGAGCCAGGGGCAGTTTTGATGCTACTTCCATTTGTGTCCGGAGAGGGATTGACCTTTATGTAGAGGTTGATCTAGTAGGACACCCAGGATCCATGATGTTGCAGGGGTATACAGGAGACTACCTAAGTATGCAGGAGCATACAGTGGTGATTGATGGCTCACAGAGACATGCAGAGGTTTACAGTGAGATCCAGAGGGGTGTATTGATGTGTAGGGAGGAGACACACTTCGGGGAGCATGTAGATGCCCCTCCTTTGCAGCAGCACATAGTTATGAGAGATCACCTTCGCAGTATCAACAATTGCACGAGAGATGAGACATGGAGAGTGGTTAGGCCGAAACCACCTGACATGAGTGCATTTACGACATACAGCAAGGCAGAGGTGGGCCGTGATGGGCAGACAGTTGAGGCTTTGTGTGTGATGATGAGAATCATAGACCAGATGATAACAGTTGAGCACAGAGGGCTTCAGACAGTGATCAGTCTGACACAGGAGCAGCCAACAGAGTTTGGAAGTGATAAACTTCCAAGTTTTCCATGGGATCCGGAAGTTCACTTGGTTAGCAGGATGTTTCGCTACATGATGACCCAGGTTGCCCCAGAGAACCACATACTCCACCAAGGGTTGATTTGGAGAGGGCCTATAGGTTTTTGTCCGATAGAGCGAGGCAGTTTTTCACTCTTGATCATCATGATCGGACATGGAGGTGCGTGGACAGGTACTACTTCTACAGAGACATTTTTACAGGTACAGTTTCTGGACAGCAGGTCCAATGGCCACAGGGATTTCAGCATGAGGATCCAAGAGTGGAGGATCTAGTATACATACAGGGAGCAGTCAGGCAAGGCCATCATAGTGCAGTGTCAGCATGGGGATCTTCGACAGAGGTTAGCATGGGACCCAGGGATTGCAGGGTTGAGCATTTCACTGACTGATAGGGGCGAGTGGACCTTTGTAGGGGGAAGATTTTCTGACTTCCCATTGAGCTTCGGTGTTGAGAGAAGAACATTGCCTGCGGGTGTCTCACAGAGGTCTTGCAACACCTCATTCTGGTATCAACATGTGCAGTTGATGGAGGCCGTATGGATCTTGGTAGAGACTTGGAGGATGGATTCATTCCGAGATGAGGCCATGTTTCTTATGCAGGAGACTCACGGAGTTGGTATATTTCAGGGTTATGTTTCCCAGGGGCTAGCAGTTCATGACTTGATATGGGACCCAGGGAGCAGAGTGTATGAGTGTTCATCTTTGGATAGGTTCTCCCACAGGTGGACATGGGATCCTGGTATTTTATTTGAGGGGATTTGGTTATTGCTTGAGGACAAGCAATTTTCTAGCAGGGAGGACTGTAATGTCCCCACTTTGGGACATCATCATAGTGCAGAGGTTTATGATGACCAAAGTATCCAGATGGATGTTATAGCAAGTACAGGGGTTATTGAGAGGTATTGTGGGGTCCATATTGCATTGTTCATCATATTTCATCATTATGAGCCATTCTGCACAGGTTGGCTTTGGTTCCGTTGTGTTAGATTTAGGGTAAAATTACTAGACAACAGTCTCTTTTTAATTTCAATGCTGAAAACAACTCAGATCTATATCTTAATCAGAAATAAGAGCATATAGAAGATAGATCTACAACAGACAGTAGCAGCTGAAGAGAAAACTCAGAAGCATGACTCAGATCTAACAATAGTACTTAAGCAAAGACAGATCTGAAAATAAGAATAGATCTAACAAGTTTCAGATCTAATGATTTTGCCAAAACAACTTACAGCATATATAACATTAGATCTACACAAAACAGACTAGTTTAAAACAGAGTCAAAACCATAAGAATAAGACACATACCTGGTACCTGCCTTACCTCTGAAGATAGCACAAAACCACAGTAGGTGTAGATCCTTGTAGTTATGCTCAGACAAAGGTTCAGTTCAAGGATCAACAATAGATCTTTTATGCCCAAGGATTTTAGGGAACTTTCTTGCCACCAAGTCAAAAGGTCATAGGGATAAAACAC
>JASDQU010026142.1:11999-29714 GCA_032191745.1 Picea mariana | reverse complement strand
CTTTTGGAAGTGGAGGAGCATGCCTCCAATAAGTTGGTTTTTGTAGGAGTAGTGATCCAATGAGGAGTAGGCCTCATGATAGGTGTAGATAAATCTTTAGGAGATACATAGATTTGAACTTCTAAGGAGTAGGAATCGTGATCAGTGTAGGTCAATCTATAGGAAACTTCTGCATACAATATTTAGAAAACACAAGAGTGAGAGACATAGAGAGAAAGAACATTTGGGGAAAAATGAACTCCTTGAGCTCTTAATTTCTTGTTATATTTATATTAAAAATACTTCACTTAGATTTGACTGAGTCACACACATTAAGACCCATTTATTTAAGTCTCGAGCTCACCACTACATTCCAATAATCAAAATACTAAATGATGGAAATAGGAATATTAATAAAAAAGACAACTACATTAATATCAAATATTTGAACTTCTTCCTAGATAAAATGAAACTAGGTACAATAATTGTAGTGAGAAAGCAAGTAAATTTTAGAAGTATAAGGGCCACGTGTAAAGTATGTGACATAACAAGTGACATAAACAAGCTTTAAAATATTTAAAACAAATAAATAAATAAATGACAATATGGTAAAGATGTGCAATATTTGTAACTATAAATGAAAATAATAAAAAAAAGTAATGAAAGAAAGGAAAACAAGAGAATATCTATATCTATATATAGATATAGATATATATATTCTCTTGTTTTCCTTTATTTCATTACTTATATATATATATATAATGATGATGATGATGATGATAGTTAGGATCCATTGTATAGGACTTTAAGAAAGGTAAGGGATTACTTGGACTTCTTTCGATTTTTTTTTTTATTCTAAAAAATCATTAAGAGAAGTGCTCCAAGATTACCATGTTTTTGATGAGTTAAAAGGTTAGGAAGGTTGGTATTGTGACAAATATTTTAAAATTGAGATCTAATTTGGGTATATGTAGGACATTCTAGGAGAACGTGTTCTTCATCTTTAATCCTATTAGTGTCACAAAGATGATAGATTCTTTCAACCCACAGTGTCTTGGAAATTCTCTAATGCAGAGTTTCACATGGATCTCAAGAGAGTTTGTTCTTATTTTAACAATGTTGATTTTATCCTTTACGCTAGTCAAAACAAAGAGATACTTTTGATCTTCTAGATTAGGATTGACCATAAGCTTGTGATAAATATTGATTATGAGATATTTGTATGAAAGAACTTCCTCCAAAAAAAAAAGTTTCATATACATAATTAAAGTAAGTGATCTTCTTGGATTTAATTAACATATATTTCATTTTTTCAGTGCTAATAATCATACCCATACTAGAGAAAAAAATCCTTGAGGATTCTAGTTGCATGTTGAGATCATAGGAATTCCTCTCCATAAGAATAATTACAACAATGTAAATAGGAAAATGATGACTATATCGGTGAGAGTTGGGATGACACAACTATCTTCTTTCAAATATTCTTCTAATTTTTCAATGTATATGTTGAAAAGGGTAATGGACAAGTGAAAACCTTACTTGAATCCTATATTATAGTTAATTTCTTCCAACCAACAATGAGTGTCCCTGAAATTGGAAATAACGTTCTCATACAACCTTACCACAAGACCCCTCAACTTGAAACAAACCTTTAGCTCTTCTGATATATTACCAAGATTCATCATAGGCACTGTGTTAAAAGATTTTCTAAAGTCAACAAAATAGAAAGGAGATTGAATTTATTATTGTAACACTCCTTCACAATGATCTTAAGTGTAACAAGGTGGTCCATAGTTGAATGATAGATCATAAATCTTGCTTGGCCTTTATCCCTTTCTCCATGGCTTTGTAGCCATATGCTAATCTTCTTTTCCAAAATAACTCTATATAGCTTGGGTAAAATGGGGCTTTTTATTGCACAAACTGTAGGTTGGGAAAAGCCCGACCCAATCCACGGCGTGACAATAACAGTGGGAGGGTTTACCTAAGGTGACAATGGGTATTGTGCGATAACATGGCTAATGATAATCATCCTATAATTAGATGGATTGCTTTTATACCCACTTTAAAAAATAGGTTCAACGAGGCTTTGTGTCCAAGGTTTACAAAAGACCTACTTGAATCCTAAATGAAAGAGCTTGTGTATGTGAGGAATGAGGCTAGGCCCTCCAATTTTTAATATTTCATATTGGTATCCTTCGATGTCTTTAGTGTTCCTTTCTTAGAGTCGCTTAACCCTAAACAATATGTCTTCTATAGAAAAACCTTTATCCTTTGTAGAAATTTTTTGAATGTTATCCATTGCATTAGGGGATTTATATTATTGATATTATTTTCTTTAATCTTATGAATAAATTTTCTTATAGAAACTCTTAGGATCTAACTTAGATAAGTGCAAAAACTTATCTTGCTTTCTATTTATATATTACATTTTCCCCTTTTAATTAGGACTTTGTACCTATTTATTTTATCGCATGTTAAATATTCATTAAAGATATCCCTAATAATCTTTAACAATTTTACACTAGTTGACTAATTATATATATATATATATATAATTTTTATTTTTTTTTAATTATTAATTTATCCCTATTTCAATTTCTTTTAAATTCCGAATTAAAATAAATTTACATCACTAACAATTTTAAGAATTAATCATGTTCAAAATATAATATATTTCTTAATGTAAAAGTCTAAAACCATCATAATTATAAAATATAGCAAGAGAGTTACGTGAAACATCTACAAATCCTAAATCGATTTGGTTATTGCTAAACTATTTTATAGGACGATTGGAAAATTTATGCCTGAAATTTTTATATGTGTAAACATATTCATATGGGCTGATAATCAATTATCGTCACAATTGCTTATGACTATATGAAGGACATGGATAGTAGTCTTAGTAAGAAACTTCTATTTTGGGGGGGTTACATTGGGCACCTCACGAATACTACTCATACAGATATTGATTTTGAAGAAACTGGAAACAAGCACAACTTTGAAAACGGGTTAATATTTTAACATACAGATAGTGATTTTGAAGAAACTGGAAACAAGCACAACTTTTAAAACGGGTTAACATTTTAACAATGTTTGTTTTTCTTTTGGTTGGGACTTAGAGAATTCATGGGACATGTTACTTTGAGGATATTTAGTTAGATATCAAAGATACCTATTATCAAAATTAAACTTTGGTTAGTGATGAAAAACTTCCACCAATTAACTGTTGGATCACAATTCATTCCATTAAAAATTTGAAGAATATGGAGGTGGGCTTTGATGCACTTATATGTGCATGGGTCAGAATATTATTTAATATAATATCTATAAGTGCAACCACACATTCGACCACTATTTCAAAATTCCCCATAACTCTAGGTTAAATCCTTAATAAAATTGAATATTTCCCAACAATGAGAAACTCCTCGCTGGATCCAACCCCAAGGTTTCCCATAACTCCATGTTAAACAACGCTTATGGAAATTAAACCTTACTCAATATTTTAACAATTTCAATCCACCGACCATAAATATTCAACAACTTCAATATTAGGAAAATCCCAAAAATTCTTTGACGATGCCTCGGTAACTTTTGAAAAAAATTCTTTGACATGGACTGGGTAAACATGTGTGTAAGATAATCACTTGATCCCTGGATCTGCAAAACCGGAATTCAACCTGAGCGTCTCCTACATGTTGTCTAATAAAACGACGACTTTTATTTGTATGGCCATAGGACACCGGATTGTTTGCCATATCAATATTAGAACGGTTGTCACAATAAATAATATCGAGCATACCTTTTTACTGTTTCAAACCATCCAAAAATATTTCTGGGTTACTCTCGGTCAAGTAACGTTATAATAGAGAGAAGTTATAAGGGTTATAGGTTATTAAGAGCTAAGTTGATTATCTTGAGTGGATGAATAGTGTTGTAGTTATAATGTAAGAAGTAGTCAGATCAAATTCCTGACCGTTTATTTATATGGTTTAGATTTGTTAAATCTCACTATCCACGATTTACCCGAATGGTAAAATATTGTCTATATCTCTCCTCTATTGCTGTATTTTCCAGTATGAGAGGGATATGTTTTTAATAATCTGTGAGAAGAATTAGGGTAACTGCCAGATCTGAAATAATTATGCAAGTTGAGTCTCATTGTGATCATGCGACTTGTGTTTGTGATAGCCGCCATTAAAAGAATCTACTCTGCCCCCGAAGAAAGCAGCCACCATTACAAGAAAGAAAGCCCGTCACAGAGCCCGTATCATTGTGATCGTGCGACTTGTGTTTGTGGATATACGCCGTCATATAGCCGCAATTTAAAGAACTCAACTCTGGCCCCAAAGCAGGCACCATTAATGGAAAGAAAGCCCGTCACACAGCCTTAATTCTACATATTTGATTTTTTTAAGTAAATTTTATGACGAAGAGAACATAAGTATATTATTTCTTAGACTTTAAAAGAGGAAATTTTTCACCGTAAAGATCCAGATACAGTTGATGGATAAAAATTTGTGGGAAATAGTTAATGAGATAGAAATAACCACTATAGAGGATAGTAAATTCCTTAAGTAGCAACCGAGAGATAATAAAATTAAGGCAATCATAGGACTAGCCAGATGTCATTCATATCCACACCATATTGACGTAGATAAAACATCTTAGCAAGTCCGGTGAATGGATTAAGTTTTTTTTGTTATGAATGGCAAATTCTTTTTTCAAATTACAGTTTTTCACATTAAAAAGAACGTGGAACTAATATGTCCAACTATATAAATGCTCAAATCACTTTTAATAAAAACAGTAGTCTAAAAATTCTACAAAATTATTTTTCTCTGTAATTTTTTCTCTATAATGATCTGACTTTCGCACTAAGCCAAAGGATATTGCTGACTAAATAAAAGAGGTCGACTACAGACGAAGAAAAGCAATGTTAAAACCATCTTAAGAAAGTTTGTTCTTGGCAAGAAACAGGAACACCATAAGAATGGAAAAATCAAAGAAATGAAAATTTCGGATCTTACTATTGTAAGAATGCAAAGCATATTGTGTAGAAGACCAATGATAGTGGAAGAACTGACAATTGAAGATTTTTTGATTGACTTTGAAATAAAATTGTGTGTCAATGAAATAGAAATTAAGTATTTGTTTTAAGTGGCTGAATATTTAAAGTAGGGAAGATTTTGACACAGTATAGGTTAATATGGATTGTTGTATCTAATAATTTAAGTGTTCCTAAATTTTGGAGTTGAAGAAGGGGGAGTTTGGGAACTTAGGAATATAGTAAAATGAAACAAAATAATGTTGGTGCGTGGTTGTAAGACTCTAGGTTCAAGTTATCTAATTAACAAAACCCTTCAAACACCGACTTTTTTCGGCATCACCTACATGTAAGTGAAGTCTCTCTCAAGGGATCTATTGGAGATGTAGGAACCAAATTTCTACAGTAGTTAGCGAATGTGAGACGATCAACTTATTCATTCTTACTTATCTACTCATTGCACATTCTCCTGTGTGTTATTCCTTGATTAATTGGTGAATCTAGTTCTTTAGCACCATTATACTACAAATTGCGACATACATTATTCATTGTAACATTCATAACTACTACGAAGTGATCATATAATAAACAGATCTAGTCTAACATGCATAAAGAGAATATTCATGATCAAGCACATAAAAAAGAAAGTGCATACATAGTAATTAATGTTGTTCACCGAACTTCGGGCTATGTCCACAACGACTGGCTTCTTTATTTTTCTTTTTCTAATCGTCTCAGGTTTCCACATTCATACATAGATCATGATCTCTCTCTCTCCATCTTGCATAGCCACTTTGTAGTGCAAGCCTGTCTCTGCAACTTCAACCTAAACAATCAGAGATAGACTCATTCATTCCCATTATATTATCTCACTCTCCTCGCTTAGTGTCAACCACCAGCATCAACAACCTATTCTACCCAACCCATTACATATTTATACATGGATTCTAGGGCTCAAAACCCTACTTGCTTAACCCCAAAACCCAATTACAACTCATTCTGACTCATTACAACTCATTCTGACTCATTACAACTCAGGTTGACTCGTTGTTCGACCGTGCTTTTTCATGCTTTTGCGCCTACATGCTGCTTTTTCCTTCTCGACTACTCGTCTTCGTACTTTTCATGTCTCTTTTCTTTTGCATGTCGAACTGTTGTCCCTTCTTTTTGCCCATTTTATCACCCAACTTTATTCCCTTTCTTCATTCTCCTTCTTTGTTCCCATGCTTTTATTCTTTGCTAAATATGCTTTTACTGCACTCTTCAATCCTAGATGTGTCCTTGCTGCATACTCTCCTCCTACCTTTCCTTCTATCTTTTGTTGCTTCCCACCTCCTCCATAGTTGGGATTTTCCTCAAAATTGTATCCAAAATGCCTATCCAACAAGCCCCCAACAGTCACCTATGGCTCATCCTGATCCACTCAGCCTTGTTGTGTCACACTCCTCCATGTCTCCATGAACTTTTGGGAGGTTTCCTTTGTTGTCATGACTTCCTTTGTCACTTCTACCTTTGTTACCAACATTTCTTCTATGCCTTGCGTAGTCGGGGTTGTGGGTTTCACCTCAGTGTCGTGTGCTACTTGCTTCACTTTTCCCTATGCGGCTACCAATTCCCTTATCACCCTTAGTACATCATCTTGCATCAGTCCTAAATGCTACTGAAGGATCTTTTGTTGGTCCTGTATCTTTTCGATTTGGTCATATGATTTCCTTTGTGACAAAATGGTCATCATTCATTCAATAAGTGGTAGAGTGTTTATGCTCTTCATTTCCCTCTGCACATTTTCATGCACATCCTGCAATCTGGCTTTCATTACTTTCATTTCTGGATCATCCACCAGGTTTTTTGATCCATATTTTATGAGCAGAACAAAATGAATACATATTATTAAAATATGCTTAACACAAAATAACAGAGATACAGTAAAACAAGTTTTGTATTCAACAAGGAAATAAGTTGAAACTGTAAAATGCAACAGAAAACAAGCTTGCTAGAATGGTGGTGTCTTATCTCTGAGAAGAGATGTGACGACTGCCCTCATTCGCAAGAAGATGATTACAATGAGGCTCTGAAGACCTTTTTACAATAAAAAGGAATTTCAAAAACCATAGACATCCAAAAACTTAACCCTAGGAGATGAAGTGACAAAATTCATGTGGGCCCCGTTTGGGTAAGTTAGTTCAACTTCACGGGGTCGTAATGTTTGCATACAATCTTCGTTTTAGTCGCATGTTAGTGCGTTGGAAAGGTATAAACAAGAAGAATGATTTTCAACTTGCCTGGGTCAATGTCTCTAGTAGCCACCTAGGCCCCAAATCCCCAAGAAACGTCGTTTAGGGCCTCAAAATGGTACCAAAAGTTTGAAACCCAAAAAACTGTCAAGGTGGAAAAATGTTTTTTGAGCCAATGGAATAGGTGGGTCGCCACCAATATCCACTTGGATAAATCCTCCCTCCTTAGGAAGAAATGGTCTCCATTGCGTTGAGTTCCCCCATTAGATGACGAAGTTTATGCAGAATTTGGTCCCGAGTGAGCCACTTGCCTTGATGCAAGAGCTACCCTACTTTGACGACTTGATAAAGTCGGATCCTTTGTAGTCGAGTTCCCTTGATCTGTGTATCCACAATCTGATCATTGAATGCATGTTGCATGCAGTCATGGTTGAACTATGTTGGTGTCAACTACTCTGCTATCTCTGAGGTGTGCAATAATGGTGGGAAATATGGCTGAAAGAGAGCCACGTTGAAGACTTGGTGCAGGCTAAGGAAAGGGGGAATGTTGAGCTCAAAATCATTATCACCCAGAAACTTGGTGATGATGTACGACCCATAAAGGAGTGGGTCAAGCTTCTGATGGGTCCCTGCAAGGTGTTCTTTTTGCAAGTGCAACCAAACTTTGTCACCCACCTGAAACTTATATGGCAATTGATGTTGATCATGGCATTGCTTGTACTTTGCATTAGACTTTTGTAGAATATCCTGAACGTATTTGCATATGTGATGGATCCTCACAAGGAACTGGGTGGATTTGTCAACTTCTGGTGGAGCAAGGGACAAGTCGACTGAGGTCGTCTCTAGGGGTAGTGCAACATCCATGGGGCCCAATGGTTGGAATCCCAACCGAACCTAAAAGGGGTTGTGGCCAATTGACCTATGCAGGGTAGGGATGATTTTAAGTATTGAAATTTATTTTTAAATGTAAAAACCTTGGTAAATCTTACTAATCGTTCATATCTCAACTATAAATGTTTTTGTAAAAATATTCAAATTTCTAAGTATTTTATATAGTTTTTATAAAATTTTGGCGATTTTTAAGGTAAATTAATTTTATCCTATAGAATTCGAGCGAATCATTTTTAAAATAGCGAATATCATTTTTGGAAAAACCATGGAAAATTAGCCCATGAGCGAAATTTAGCCCCTAAAATCATCCCTAAATTGTAGGGCTTGATTGTAGCTATGTTGGACATAGGGAAGACTCTCATTGCATGTGCAAGGGTGTTTTGAATTGTACATGCATAGCATATGTATGATCATCCGATTGACGACCTCAATTTGGTCATTTGTCTCGAGGTGGAAGGTAGTGGATTTGGTGATCTTGGTATCCAACAGTGACCATAGGCTCGACCATAATGTGTTGAGGAACTGACTATCATGGTATGAGATAATGTTTTGTGGGATACCAAGATTTACCCATACTCATTCAAAGAAGTTCTTCGCAGTGGATTTTTCTATGATGTTCTTCTTGCAGGCGACTAGAATTGCCATCTTGGAAAAGCGATCAACAACCACAAAAACACAATCATTTCCCCTCTTGGTGGATGGGAGGCCCGACATGTAGTCCATTGAGAGGGATTCCCACAACATGTCAGGAGTAGGAAGACGGGTGTACATGCCCTTCTTCTTAGTGATCGGTTTGGAAATAACATAGGTGGTGCAAGAACTGATATAGTTGTTGACATCCGGTCGAAGCTTCGGCCAGTATAAATGTTTTTGCAACACTGCCACTATATTTTCGACGCCAAAGGGTCCTGCCACCTGACTGTAGTGAGCTTCCCAAATCAACTTTGCATGCTCGCTTGATGGAACGTGGATATGGCCCATAGGACACAACAACCCATCCTAAAGATGGAAATTAGTGACCATTGAATTGGCTCCAAACATTTGGTAGGTGGTGGAGATGTGAGGGTCTTTCTCATAGAGGTGGGGCCATATAAATGTCTCGTACTTGCAAGAGTCTAGCACTATGGTGAGTGTCGTGACTGGTGGTCGGCTAAGAAAATCAACAACTTGGTTCGTACTTCCTATTTTATACTTGATGTTGAGGTGGGCCTATTGTAATTATGTGGACTACTTATGATGGTGATCATTCTGCAATTTTCCTTTGGTCTACATAAACTGTAGTGGCTGGTGATCAATGTGGACAACTATCTCCTTCCCAAGAATGTAATGTCTCCACTGGTGGCAGGCTTGCACAATGGAGTACATTTGTTTGTTGTAAGTAAGGTACTTACGGACATCATTGGATAGTGTCTCACTATGATATGCCACGAGGTGGTTGTGTTGGGTGAGAAAAATGCCCACATCATAGCCGAAAGCAACTATCTCGATCTCAAAGGGATGTTTCAGGTCTGGTAATGAAAGTACTGGGGATGATCATAAAAACTTATTCAAGTCATCAAAGGCTTGTTGTTGGTACATTCCCCACACAAAGTTTTCCTTACCGCCACCCCTGGTTACTTGGCTGAGGGCCCATGTGATATGAGAGAATCCCAACATGAACCTCCGATAGAAATTGGCGAGGCCCAAGAAGCTCTAAATTTTAGTGAGTGTGGTTGGGGCTGGCCAGTCATGGATGACATGGATCGTGGTTATATCCACATGCACACTATGTAGATAAATGATGTATCCTAATTAATGGATCATATCCGTGTCGAAGGAGCATTTTTCTAAGTTTGCATATAGTTTTTGTTGTCACAGGGTGTGCACAACTTGTTGAATATGGTGCAAGTGTTCTGCCCAATTCCTATTGTAGATGAGGATGTCATCCATATACACCACTACAAAAATATTGGTGAAAGGTCATATGATATCGTCCATCATCCTCATAAAATTTGTTGAATCATTTTTCAAACCAAAGGGAATGACCAACCATTCAAAAAGACCTTCTTTTTACTTGAAGGTGATCTTCCATATATATGTATGTTCTATTAGGACCTGGTGGTAGCCATACTTCAGATCAATCTTACTGAAATATTTGTCCCCCATGAGCTGATCAAGGAGGTTGTCGATTCAGGGAATTGGGTACCACTCTAAGACTGTTATTTTATTCAGGGCCTAATAATCAATGCAAAGTCACCAGGTCCCATCTTTCTTATACACCAGCATGATTGGGCTTCCACAAGGCGATGAGTTGGGATGTATGTGCTCCTTGTGGAGAATTTCTTGGATCTACCCCTTGATATCCTTGTTCTCTAATAGATAGCGATGATAGACAAGCCCATTAGGTAGCGGTGCACTTGGGGTCAGATAAATGGGATGCTCGACCTAAAACTGCAGAGGTACCCTGGTAGGAGAGGAGAAGATATCTGAGTATTCTTCCAAGAACTTATCCACTTTCTCTGTTGTGTGGAGAGATCGGTCATAGAGGCCCTGGAAGTGGCTGTGATCTTTCGCTCACTCTCAGAGTGAATCAAGAAGAAGACAAATTTCCCGGTCTAAGAGATGACCTTCCTACATTGCTTGAAAGAGATCAAGGAAATAGAACTAGGAGGGACTACCTCGGGTATCTATACAATTTCCTTTTCAAAGTAATAATAACACTACAAGGGCTACACTCATATACAACATGATGTTTCCATAAATAAGGTTGGACCAAAAGAACATTACAAAACTCGAGAGGAGAAACATCACATAATTCCTCGTCTTTGAAGGGCTTGATGTCCTATGACAATCGACATTGTTGGATGATGCAGAGATCGCTTCCTTTGCAGAGCCATCCAATGGTGTAGGGTTTTTGGTGTGGAATTGTCGGTAGCGCAAGCCGCTTGAAGACCTCTACTGGGATGAGGTTCTTTTGTCTACTGCTATCAATTATCAAGTGTAATGGGGTTCCTTTTACCCACATCTATGAATGGAAGAGGCGCTCGCCTTCTTCTAGATCATCTAGTTCACTAGGCTGGAGCTTGGTGGTAGCAACAGTCGCATTGGGTTCCGCATCATTGATCTGTCTTCCCCTTTTTGTTTCTGACTCAGATTCAAAACTCATATCTAATTTAGAGGCTTTCACTTCGGTCACCAGTGAATACTTTGAGCGACTTATGCCAAGGCATTTTATGGAAGTTGTACCACTTCTCGATATATTTATTTGTATTTTCGGTGTCCTTATTTTCTTGTGGCTTGGACTGGTTGTCCTAATACTATCCATCTTTTCTCTTTCCTTTGTTCTATGGGTTGGGGTTGCCCTTTACTAGCTTTTGTTGTGAGCAGTTCCTAGGCCCAAATTTCGACATGTTTTGTTTGAACTTCTGCTCGATTTTGACGACATATCAGTAGGCCATGCCCAAGGATGAGATGTCGAGAAATTTTATTTTGGTCTGGATGTATCTATGGAGAGCACCATGATACTTGAGCACCAGATGTCACTCAAAAGATTTGATACCCAACTTGGTGTGCAAGGTATGGAAGATATTTGTGAACTTTGTCATTGCTTGATCTCTTTCTTGTTGCAGTGTGGTCCATTTGGTATACAGGTCATCATAACTTCTGACATGGTAGTATTGTTCCTTAATAGCATACCTAAAGGATTTCTAGGTGGTCGTGACTATAAATAATGAGGGTTCCTCTGTTTCCTTTTACTCACAGAGAGTTTCCCACCAATATTTGACATGGGGAACGACTTTGAGGAGCACAAAAGTAATATTTTCTCTATTCGAAAAGTTATGAACAGAAAAATACCCTTCTAGTAGATTCAACCACTTGTCTACAACATATGCATCTACCTAACCTTAAAATATAGGAATATTGAAGTTGATTTTTACCTTGAAGGGGGTAGCGCCTCCACTAGAGGAAGATGTGTCGCCTATTAGTAGCCTCTAAAGGATTTGCTTGAAAATATCCATCATCTTGTTCCTCTGTTGCATGAGGGATTACTCAAGAAACATTTTGAAAGGATCTCATGTCCCATCATCTTTCTTTTCTCCGGCTAGGCGATAGCTTTTCTCCTTAAGAGAAACAAGTTCGAGACCTAATTCTTTGTACCCTAACCGCATTGGGGACATGCATTAAGATGACAAGTAGCAAACCACTCTGATACCACTGATCCATATTTTATGAGTAGAACAAAATGAATAAATATTATTAAAATATTTTTAACACAGAATAAAAAATATACAGTAAAAGTGGTTTTCTATTCAATAAGGAAATAAGATGAAATTGTAAATTGTAGCGGAAAACAAGCTTGTTGGAATGGTGGGGGCTTATTTGTGAGAATATATGTGATGACTGCGCTCATTCACAAGAATATGATTACAATGAGGCTCTGAAGGTGGCCTTTTTATAATAAACAGGAATGTCAAAAACCCTAGACATCCAAAAACCTAATCCTATGAGATGAAGCGCCAAAATTCTTGTGGGCCCCATTCGGGTAAGTTAGTACATCAACTTCCCAGGGTCGTAACTTTTGCATATGATCTTTGTTTTAGGTGCATGATATCCCGTTGGAAAGGTATAACCAAGAAGAATGATTTTCAACTTGCCTAGGTTGCTACCTTAGAAAGTCACATGGGCCACAAATCCCCAAAAAACATTGTTTAGGGCCTAAAAATGGCCCGAGAAGTTTGGAACCTGAAAAATTATCGAAACACTGCCAAAACACTATGAAGGTGGGAAACTATTTTTTGAGCTAGTGGAATAGGTTGGTGGCCACCGATATCCACCTGGATCATTTGTCAAGATTTTTCCACTTTCCTCACAGATCTTTGTGCATTCCTTGTCCATCTTCTTGATATTTTTTACCATGGTCATCATTGTTATCTCTCTTCCTGCTCTTTCCTCTGGTGGCCTTCACAATGTACTGTATAAATGCAAGTATTCAATCCTTATGTAGAAGCCTTTAAGGGCTTCATTGTTTTTTGAGACATGCTCTTCCATTGTGGCCTCTAGTATTATTGGTACTTTGAGGATCTCCTTATATGAGTTTTTCACAACCATTTATATTCATTGTTCCATTTGGTTGACCTCATCCTTTTGTTTTAATTCTTTATCTACCTTTTCCTTGGCTTCATTCTTCTCCTTTAGCACTCTGTCAACCTTTTCATTAACTTAATTCTTTTCTTGCAACACATTTGTATACTTTTGTTGTGTTTATATATTCTCCTATGTCACCTTTATCAATTATTTGCATGCTAACTCTCTGTGGAGCCTTAACTCTTGCATAATACCTATCTGCAAGCTATGTAGTACTTGTATAGGCATCTGTGAAACTATTGTGTTCAGGTGACTTAGTGTTTTCACCTTTTCTTGCAGTTTTGGTCTCAAAAACTCAACTACATTTAAGTCAATCTCCAACACTATATGCATGCTAACTTTGTCAAGAATGGATTGGTAGTCCTTTCTTCCACAATCAGGCTCGTTGATGGTCTTTCACCCGATCATTTCTCTAGTACTATCTGCATTGTCTCCAATAGTCTTTTTATTAACATTAACTGACCTCTTGTGAATTCTAGTGTTGCTGATCATATTTATGTTTTTATTCTTCCATGGTCTCCTCTACAACATCCCATACTTGGTAGTCGATTATGTCCATGTCATCATCTATCAGATTATAGACAAGCAATACTTTTTGGGCATTCATATTTTTACACATAATTACAGCTGGACCCTTTCCCTTGTATTTTTGTTTCACCCCAACTCTTAGGACTGTCTATTGTTCTTCTTTTGTTGATGGTCCTATCTTCAGCATACTCCCCATGCCATTATGTTTCCCATTTCCTTATTCTTCATCTAGTTCTTCATTGTCCTTGTTTTGTTCTTCTTCTTCATCTGAGTGTTCTATTTTCTCCCTTGGAACTTTCCAGTCATCCTCCCATTCATTGGTGATCAAACATACATCATCTATTGTAAATTTGTAGCTAGTTGGCAACCATTGGTGTGCAAGATCCCTTTTGACTTGAATGTACATATGATGCATCCCTTCTTTAAATCGCACAATATCCTAGTAAGTCTCTACCCGATGGGTTGTGATTCATGGTGTGTGTTACCATGTGTCTAATGGTATCAAAATAGACAATAAATGTGACATTTTATCTATTTTTCTCCTTTTGTTTATTGTATGCCATAAGTCTGCATACCGCGTAGTTACATTACCTCTACTGGTTGTTCTCATACATTGGTAATCACTATGCGCCTTCCATCGAACTAGTGCAATCAAAATGAGAAGCCAGGCATAATGGAATTTTGTTCATTTCTACTAGGCTTCTATACAATATATCGAAAACCATTTTACCAAAAGTGTGGCCCAATTCATTTGGAACCCTTCTGTGCATTTTTTTGTAGTTGCGATTACTATGCCCAACACTTCATCTTTATGAAATTTTCGGAATATTTTGTAGGCCAATACCTGTGTTTCATATTGCATAACATCATCACTTTTATTTGTGACATCTAACCCTCTCTTCCCTCTGAAGGTGTGAAACTTATCCTTCATAGATTCTGAAAGTGCTTTCACCCGTACCTTATTTGTGAATAGTATTGTCGGATACTCTCCTTCTTTCAGGAAACTTGTGATCCGTGCAAATAATTGTGTATCAATGGATATAGGTAGGTATAGCCACAATTTTTCTCCATGGAAGAAACCTAGTAGAATTTTGACACAAGTGTTTATTTCCACACTTTGGCTAAAATGCGGTATCTCCAACACATTCAATATTTCGAATATCTCTAGTCCTTTCTCCCAAGCCCGTGGTTCAAGAAAAATTACTCATGTATCTAAAACAATTTTGGTGCAAAAATAAATCTCTTGTGCTAGCTCAAGAAAATTTTGTTCATTCATTATGTCGTGGTCTACAAATTTCAAGGAAACAATCTTTCCTAGAATATCCCCTTCAACAATTACACCAGGTAGTATTTCCAGCATGACCAATGGGTATTTTTTGCCTGTGGGTAATCTAAATTTTGGTGTGATATCTTTCCTTGGTGGAATATAATCCTTGTGAAATATATTCTACGAAGCTGAAGCTCCAAGTGTTTCCTCAAACACTGGTGAAACCAATTTTATTTTTTCTTTCTTGCGTGTTGTGGCTGTTGGTGCCCCAAATTTTGTTGGTGCCATTGTTCTCTATGACAGAGTTTGATGAATGTTCTTTGTTGGTTCTTGTTTGGTTGTGGTTCGGCTATGGTTCGGCTATGGTTCGGCTCGGGTTCACTCTTTATTCTCACAACTCTTATCAAATGCAAATAACTTTCCCTATTGGGCCCTTCTATGGTTTTATAATTCTTCAAAAGTTGTGCAATTTATTTTGCAACTAATGAAAGTGTCAAATCTAGTCAAAATTTGCAATCAATACTTTCTTTAATGTGGAATTAGTGCCAAATCCTCTGTCTTATTTTTCCTTCGATCTGCTAGTCTGTCCCGATCTTCGATGATGCCTTCCAATTATGACTAAGAATATTCATATGTTTCATCATGTTTGTTGTTTTAAATATCGTTTTTGTGCTTTAATGCCCTTAACAATCTTGTCCCATGCTTTTCATTTGCGCACACTTAACTACATTTGTGTTGTTTTTTTTATTTGTGTGATACTCCCTTTTTTGTGTGATAATACTTCATGTTGATCTTTGTAGTTCTTATTTTTTGACTTTTTATTTGTTTTATTCCTTTTTCTTTTGTTTGTTTATTTTTCTATATTTTACCTCCCTACTATAATACAACTACTATGATACAAGTGTTCGTTTGTAGTGCATATTACGATGCATACGGTCAGTTGTCTCTGTAAAGTTTGATTTGACTTCCATTCACTATGCCGCATAGGGATTCTCCATTCAAAGCTTCCAACTGCGCAACACCTACCTCTGTCATGTGTTGAATCACATAAGGCCCTAGCCAATGCATACGAAAATTCCCTCGATGATGCATGAAATTACTATCATAGAGTAATCCTATGTCTCCCACTTGAAACATTTTTTGTTTAATGTGTCTATCATGTCGTGCCTCCTCTCTTTCCTTCTAAACTTTTTGATGGAATCCTATGACCGAGTGATCTTCCTCAAGCTATACCAAATGTGAAAATCTCTCTTCCATTACACCAGAGTATTGGACATGGTACAATTATGGCATTGGAATTGACCTCAAAGGGGGTGAATATGGTCAATATTGGACATAGTATATGTTGTTGCCATTGATGGAAATGGTCAAATATGGTGGCTCAATAGAATATAGCAGGTATCAAGGATATAACATACAAATATAAGCAAGGGGGATGATTCATAGATCCTTCATTACTTATTCCTTGATGTTGATTAATTGGGTTGGTTGTCATTGATGTCATCCCTTGATGCAAGTCCGATAGAAAATACTAGAATCCCCAAATAGTATGGTTAAGGGAATTCAGTTTTCTCTATCTATAATGGTACAAATTTTAATATATTTACAAGTATGACTATTCTAAATGGATAATACATTTCATGCCATTTTCAGTGATATGTGGAACACCACATAACTTCTCACGGTTAAAGATTTATGTCTTTGTGAAGTTGGGAAACTCTCATGAGTTATCTAGAAGGTCAAATAAGTCAAAATTATTCTACAATATCCTGGAGGAGGTTGATTGGTCAAGTGAGTGAAACTAGGATTTAATTATGAGTTAAGTTGTTGCAATAAGAAAATAATTAAAAATTAATTAGTTGCAACTAGAAGTGAATAATTTACTATTTGTAGCAAAGTTGTTTAGAAGTGGACAAGTGGTTAGAATTGGGTTAGCCCTAAAAGAAGGAAATTGGGTTAAATTGATTAGAAGGTAACCCCTTGAGGAAGCTACATGGAAGTATAAATAAGAGAGAAATATTATCCTATTATCACCTATTGAGCACATTGAATATCTATTATTGTGTAAGGTTTATTGCAAGTACTCATTGATATATCTAATGTTGTTCAAGTCTAAGGTAGCATGAAGGGTTGATGACGAATGTCTTAGAATTACAAAAAATACTGAAAACCCCCTAGTTTTTTTAGGTGTATGCAGGTTGCAGTGGAGCATGGCACATATATACACAAGATAGAAGTATAAATGTGTGCCTACATGAGAATAAATCCCTAGGAACTTGAGAATATGAAGATGTTAGGTTTCTAGAGTTTGAAAGAAAGTTGTTAGGGAGTGGTAGATTCCCTCGGGTTGTATCGTGAAAAATACAGAGGGTTGGAGCCTCCTTCCAGTTGTAGCTGGAGAACAAAGGAACTTGGTGCTTCCAATTAATTTAATTCTTAAATACATCTAAGAGAAAACATTATGTGGTTTTCTCCCACATTGGGTTTCCACATAAAAACACTGGTGTATTGTGTATGTGCATCATTGTTCATTGTTCATGGTTTATTTACTCTACACTTATTGGATGATATTGCTATATTGATCATAAAGATAAATAAATCGTACATACCATGGTTAAAAAGGATTAAAATGTTGTATTATAGAT